>PIJE02000872.1:23909-53909 GCA_002895965.2 Coryphaenoides rupestris
CTAAGAACATACAACATGCCAAGTGCTGTTAATAATGCTGAGACGTACAAAGTCATACACACCGAATCTGTCCCCCATTCCAGGGCTCTCTCTCTCTCTCTCTCTCTCTCTCGTTCTCTGTCTCTCCTCTCACACACACACACACATACACAGACACATACAACAACACCGTGTGTTTCAAAACCTATCGTCGATACATTGACACACACACACAGCACACACACACACACACACACACACATACGTGGCGGTGGGGGGGGGGGGGCTCTATCTCGGTGCCAGTAATCTGCTTAGTTTACGCCGGACTCGAAGTCATCCATCAATTAGGAAACGTCTATTGACGCCGTGTGTGCAAACACTGCAGCGCCCGACGTCCCAGACCCAGACACACCGTGGGTGTGTGTGTGTGTGTGTGGGGGGGGGGGGGGGCTGGGGAGAAGAGAAACAGGGAACACGTGCATTAAAATAACCAGAATGACACCGAGAGAATAATTAAATAATTTTGAACCACCCCAAAACAACTGAGATGGCCCTAATGCATTAGGGCTACAATTTGTGTGGAGTAATGTCCTTAGAACAAGACGGATGGGACAAATAATGTATGAAACGGGGAATTGATTGATAGATGAGACGCGTGGCAAAGAATATCCGTTTCATTGTAATGATCCGGGGCGGCAGGGGTCACAGCAGGGGTCACGCAGACGCACGCACGCGCACGCACGCACACACACACACCCACAGCGTAAAGTCTCCGTTATCAGTGAGTTATCAATAGCCGATGGCCGCGAGGCTGGAAACCGAAGCAAGGCCACGTGTTCCAGGGAGCTAACCATAGAAATGTCACTCTGAGAGCGACCCCCCCTCACACACACACACACACACACACACACACACACACTTTCGAGACCCTCTGGCGGGACTCTGCTATCCTCAGCGGGTCAATAAGTCCTCAAAATGGTTTCACTTATCTCTCCGGTCTCCGCCGTCCCACGGGACACACAGTGAGGATGTGACTCAGTGGCAGGACATATATATATATTATATATTATATATATTATATTTATATATGTGTGTGTGTGTGTGTGTGTGTGTGTGTGTGTGTGTGTGTGTGTGTGTGTGTGGAGGAGGATGGACGTGGAGGCAGCAGACGCAAGACCCTCCGGTAAAATTAGAGAAGAGTGACCATGCAGGCAGGGTTTATAAAATAAAAGGAACGACAAAATCCGTTAATTATGGCATTAAATGGTCCTGGATGAGAGTGGACAGCCACCGCATACTGTATTAACAGGAATACTCCAAATAGGTTGGATGCAGCGCCCCCTGGTGGACAGCTTTCCTTTTCTTTTTTAAATGTATATCCAGGCAGTAAGTGTGTCTGGTGAGAAATCTATCATACAGCAACCAAAAGTCAGCCAGGTAGACGAACGTAGTGTCGTGTGTGTGTGTTTGTGTGTGTGTGTGTGTCGTGTGTGTGTGTGTGTGTGTGTGTGCGTGTGTGTGTGTGTGTGTGTGTGTGTGTGTGTGTGTGTGTGTGTGTGTGTGTGTGCGCGCGTGCGTGTGTGCGTGCGTGTGTGTGCGTCACTATGACACTTGGTCATATTGTAATATTGTTGGTTGCCCATCTGTATTCTTAGCCTATTACATAACAAAGTCTCTCTTAACAGCCTAATGTGGATTACCCACCCCCCCCCCCCCCCCTCCCCTCCCCTCCGCCTCTCAGCAAACAGCATCTAGGGGGGATTAACTGGTCGGCTTCTGGCCTCTCCAAGCCACTTTATAAACACACTTCACCACCCCCGCCCCCACACACACACACACACACACACACACATACACAGACAGACACACACACACACACACACACACACACACACATCCTCTTTCCCTTTTGTTTTTGTTTTAGAGAAGTAGCAAGAGAGAAAACATCATCTGAAAGGCATCACTGTATTGCCAGGTAGGTGTGTGTGTGTGTGCGTGTGTGTGTGCGCGCGTGTGTGCGTGCGTGTGTGTGTGTGTGCGTGCGTGCGTGCATGTGTGCTTGCGTGACACACACTGTGCTTTCCTGAGATAGACCTGGAGAGCCAGGTGTGTGCGTGTGTGTGTTTGAGAGAGGTAGCGAAAGAGAGAGACATAGAAAGGTAGAGAGAGAGAGAGAGAGAGAGAGAGAGAGAGAGCTAAGCAGCTGTTGGTGGGCCTAACACACAGAATCCCGGGAATAAGCAGCATTCCATCTTGGTGTGTCTACTCCTAGTGCTGATGTCAGGAACTATTAACACACACACACACACACACACACACACACACACACACAACACACTCTAAGCAGTCATGCAGGTGCATGCATAAGCACACATATGCACGCACACACACGCACACACACACACAGGCACCCAACGGTGCACATATGCAGATAGCAACGCACAAATACAAAAGACCACATCAAGTGTGACACTCACACTCCCAGACACACTCAATGTTGCACTGTGTGTGTGTGCGCGCGTGTGTGTGTGCGTGTGTGTGTGTGTGTGTCCGCGCACATATTCAAATGCATGCACGCTCTTGGGAGACTAAAACCCCCATGTCATTGTGACTCCGTACAGGTGGTGCACTCGGCCCTCTTCTTCTTCTTCGATACTTCGACGTGGAGGAGGGTCCACTCAACACCGGCTCGCCGAAAACAAGAGACAATATTTACACGACGAACAGAGAGAACAGATCAACAGCCAACAACACATCACAAAACTACACCGCTCTGAGCTGGCTGCACCTCGGCGAGCCACTCCGCAGGGTGCGACGAACCAATGCATATGTTCCACAAGCTTACATGTTCGTATCTCCGTCTCTCTCTCTGTCTCTCTCTGTCTCTCTCTCTCTCTCTCTCTCTCTGGTGCCTCTGGTCCGCTGGTTCCCAGGCCGAATCCGGTTATCTCCTCTCGGACGACGGCGGCGGCTTTTGTAAAAACTCGAACTCAAAGGAGGCCCGTTCCTTCTCCTGATTGCGTCTCTATTGTTTTCTCTTTTTATGTGCGCTGTCTCTCGAATAGTCTCTGCTGTCACACACACACACATGGGGGGGGGCGGACCATAAAGATATGTGAAGGACCTACCTCCACCCAAAAAAAAGAAGTAATAATAACAAATCACAATGCACACGCGCACAGGAACAATAGAACACCCGCCCCTGACACCTTCACCCTGCCGGGTGCACAGCAGGTTACCACCCCCCCCCCTCCCGGGTGCATCCTGCCAGGGCCACGCCGAGGTACACCAGTCCAAATGTAATTTTCTGCTAGATTACACACTGTAATGGCTGGCTTTTGGAGAGAGGCCATAAGTGATGGCTTCCAATTATAGATGTATAACTATCGATCCGTCAACACAACCGACTCAGGGGAGAGAGAGAGAGACCAGGGAGGAGGCTGGGGGGAGAGAGAGAGAGAGAGAGAGAGAGAGAGAGAGAGAGAGAGAAGAAGAGAGAGAGACAGAGAGAGAGAGAGAGAGAGAGACAGAGAGACAGCGAGACATATAGAGAGAAAGAATGAGATAGATAGGTAGATAGGTATGGGTAAATAGATAAAGGGATGTAAGGGAGAGAGAGAGAGAATGAGAGAGAGAGATGGTGAGAGAGCAATATGGATAGATAGAGGATGCATCTACGAGTGAGTGAGAGAGAGAGAGAGAGAGAGAAAAAACGAGAGATAGATAGGCAGATAGATAGGAGGGATGTATGAGAGAGAGAGAGAGAGAGAGAGAGAGGAGAGAGAGAGAGAGAGGAAGAGAGGAGAGAGAGAGAGGGGGGGGGAGGAGAGAGGAGGGAGAATGAGAGATAGGAGAGAGAGAGAGAGGTAGGGGAGGGAGGGAGGTAAGGGTAGTTAGATGGATGGGTGGTAAGAGAGAGCGAGAGAGAGGTAGCGAGGAAGAGAACGAGAGATAGATAGGTTGATAGATAGACAGGGGATGGTGTGAGAGAGAGAGAGAGAGAGAGAGAGAGAGAGAGAGGAGAGAGAGAGAGAGAGCAGAATAAAAGGTGAGAATGTGTTCTTCTTCTATCCTGGGAACAAAAAAGTAACAAAGAAAGACATGAAACAGCTGAAGTCCCACCAAAGCCCGACCGTACGCAACATTCAGTTGCAGCATCCAGCAGAACTCTCAGCAGCAACACAACACAATACAGCAAGCTGAACCTCTACAGCTCCCGCTGGAAACACTGTCACTCCATAGGTGTCCCACCTGAGCACACCACACACACACACACACCACACCTAGCCCACCTACCTACGTCCACGCACATCCTCACTCACACAAGCCGGCGGCCCCCGTGCCTCATCAAGAACACACACTAATCCAAACTAAAAGACAATGAATGCCCAGCCAAGCCACAACAACAACAACGCTCCGGCAAATCCATCCTGCCGGGCTGCTACTTACTGCTAGGGACTCATCCGGTGGGGCTGGTCCTTCAGGCTACAGCTGCAGTCAGTCAGTCAGCCAGTCACCAGCCAGCCAGTCATCCAGTCCGCCTCAAGGACAAACTCTCCCCTCTCGCCTCCGCTCCCCTCTGTGGCGATGCTGCTGCTGCTGCTGCTGCTGCTGCTGCTGCTGCGGTACACGCACACACACACACACACGCACGCACCAGAATATCACACACACATGCATCCATCTGCACAGGTATGCACACACACACACACACACTATTTCCTTCTCGGCCAGTCTCCCTCCGGTCCAGTGCAGTTTACCTACCAAGCTTGCTTGCTTTTTCTGTTCTCTGTCCCCCTCCCTCTCTCCCTCTCTCTCTCTCTCTTTCTCCCTCTTTGTGTCCCCCTCTCCCTCGTTCCCTCTCTCCGGGAGTCCTCAGAGAGTATGTCAGACAGAAAGTGTGTTTAGAAGAGGTGTGTGTGTGTGTGGGTGGTGTGTGTGTGTGTGTGTGTGTGTGGCGGAGGGGGTTGCGTAGAGGGCACAAACCTGCCTTTCCTTATTTGAAGAGAGAGTAATAAAGGAGTTTAGAGGACACAGCGCCAATACACAGAGAGAGAGAGAGAGAGAGAGAGAGAGAGAGAGAGAGAGAGAATGAGAGAGAGAAGGAGAGAGAAGAGACGAGAGGAGAGATGTCTATTGGCAAGCCTCATTGAAGGGTGACAGTAAACATGGGAATTCGGAAAGTGCTGGGGTTGGGAAACGGAGAGAGAGAGAGAGAAGAGAGTAGAGAGAGAGAGAGAGAGAGAGAGAGAGAGAGGAAGAGAGAGAGAGAATCATATTTCTGTACTGCCGAGTCAGCACGGAGAGTGGGACTCATGTGTTGATATCTCAGAGCCGGTGGGACTCTGGGGGAATGCCTTCGTTGTGCTACACACCAGTGTTTAACAGACACGCTTCTTGGTTCGCCACGCACACACAACAAACACACACACACACACACACACACCACGTGCAGCTGAGAGCGCGGGAAAAGGGAAGAAAAAAATGCCCGAAAGTTTTGCTTCTTCTTCTTTTTTTTTTAATCACCAAAACGTTCACCTTTAGAGATCCGAGAATTACGAGTTCGACGTTCGTTAGTATTCCTTCAGTAAAGTAATGATTGGATTTATTTATTTTTTGCACAAAAAAAAGGCTTAACTGTTTGTTACAAGCCGGTGTATAGCCTGACACGGTTTATCATTTCTTTCATGTTGTACATACTGGCCGTGGAGCGTGTGCACTTACACTGACGATTTGTTAAGAGTTACTACCGTTCACCACCCCCCCCCCCCCACCCCCCCCCCCAGCCTGTCTTCCGCAAGCCAAACCAGACCCTCTGAGGGACCAGATCCTATGGGGGGGACACACAACCCAAACACGCATCGCTAGTCCAGCAACACGCATCGCCATCGTGTCGCAAAAGGTATTGTTAAGAGACGAAAGATTGGTATCGCCACCGTTATCCGGAGTCCACATTTTAATTTGAACTTTGCACTCATCAAATCAGAACGGTTTAGGAGCATAACATCGTGTCGGGTTTGTGAAGATTAGCACGTTAGCGGTTAGATGTAAACTACATGTAAAGTATAGGCCACAGGCTGATTTGATTCATTTAAATCATGAACACATTTTGCCTCAAAAATATAAAAAAAAAAAAAAACTTTATCATCGACGGTTGGCCAACGGACAATACTTGCAGTGAGTGAGAAGAACGGCTGTTGAAAACAAACAGAAACATTATAACACTGTGAGCCAATATATCCACCGACATATTGTCATCAAGTATTTTAGAAGAATAATAATAATAATAATAATAATAATAATCATCTAATTCACATTGAACAGTGTAAGAAAGAAAACAAACGTGTGCAACACTACATAACATGTGACTGCTGTTTATAGCAGCATTCAGTGGGATTGCTCTTCAGGGGGGCGGACTGTACCCGTCACGCCCCCTACCCCCCCCCCCCCCCCCCCCCCCCCCCCCCCCGTCCCCCTACACACAGGTCTGTTATAGCGGGCCTTGTTCCTTCATATCATATATGCGTAACCGAAGCCCTGGAAATATCCATTCCAGGGATGTGGAAAGACAGGGAGTCTTTTCCAAGGGGTGTGGCTTGGTGTGGTGTGGTGAGGTGAGGTGTGGTATGGGTGTGGATGTCATTAACCTGGAACCTGGAACCTGGAACCCGGATTTGCATATTGCATCTGTTCACACGTTTTGTATTGACACCCGTCTGGAACGTCCCCAGGAATTTCTACCCGTTTTACAGGCCGCAAGCCGGTGATGAGCTAGCCGGAGAGGCGGGGCGTTTATGGGCACGGGACGTTCCCCCCCCCCCACGACACAGACCTGAAGAGAAAGGTGCTCCGAGGCGGGAAAGAGAGACAGCGTGGATAATACAAAACACAAAACCATTCCATTCCAGCATGTTCTCTCTCTCCTGGCTCTCAACACGCCCATAGCCACAAACCATAACCACCCAATCTAAAGCACAGCCCGTCCAAAAAATACAAATAAAACAATAAAAACAAGATGATCTTCACATTCTCAGCAGCTAGACTCAACTTCAGCGCCGCCCTGCGATTCCGTGGCGACCGACACACTGAGGTAAAGCGAGGAGGAGTGTTACTCCTGGGTGGGGGGGGGGGGGGGTGCAGCGGCTTGACATATACCAACATCCGGCGAAGAGCTAGGAGCTCGAGTCATTTGTGTTTGTATGCAGATCGACTTTGTCCACAAGAAGGGTCCTGTCCCTTCCTGTCCTGTCCTGTCCCCCTATACGCTCATGGCATCGGGTGCAAAGATTAGCTTGACCTCCACGATGCCTCCCCAATATGGGGAGATTGTGTCTCTCTGGGGGGTGGGTCGACGGTGGTGGTGGTGGTGGTTGTGGGGGGGGAGGGGGGGGGGTTTCTCTTTGAGTCTTCACTGTGCGGTGTGTCGTATCAGCCCCTCCCCACCACCTCCATCACGCTCTATGGAGGACCAATGGCGCGATGGGCTTTGTCGCTCGATTGCCATGAGCCCATGAGTCACCGAGATCAACCAGTGGGGGGGGGGGGGGGGGGGAGGCGAGGGAGGAGGGTTGAGGCAAGCTGGCTGGGGAAGCAGCCCGGGGGTTCTCAGTTGAAGCCCAGGCCCGCGCCCTTGGGTCTCTGCGTGGCCCGGATGGGCTCGGTGATGCCCCGGCCCTCGGGTCCCAGGCCCGTGCCGGGGCTCCAGCCCATGGTCTGCATCATGCGGTTCCCCACGTTGGTGTCCGGGATGGGCGTGGTGCCCTCACCCACCACTCCTTTGAGAGAGAGATTGAGATTGAGAGAGAGAGAGCGCAACATAGATACAGAGATGGAGAGAGAGAGATGTATAGATCGAGATATTAGAAGATAGAGAGAGATATATATGATAGACACAGAGTTAAAGAGGGACAGACACAGAGAAATGTACAGAGAGAGAGGAGCAAAACATTTGTGTCCCGATTAGAGATTGATTTGAACTTATAACCGTGTGTGTGTGGTGGTGCTGTGTGTGTGTGTGTGTGTGTGTGTGTGTGTGTGTGTGTGTGTGTGTGTGTGTGTGTGTGTGTGTGTGTGTGTGTGTGTGGGGCGGGGGGGTGTACAGAGACGGGGAGGAGAGAGAGAGAGTTTATTTATGGAGCAGTAAATTGAAACCAGCATCATTGTTTCACCGTGGAGGCCTTTTAAAGCGACACAGGCGTGTTAAGACATTGTTCTGCCGCACGTTATTGTGGGCTCTAAAAGAGCTCTAAAAGAAAGAGAGAGAGAGAGAGAGAGAGAGAGAGAGAGAGCGAGAGAGAGAGAGAGAGAGAGAGAAAAAAACAAGAGATTGGCCCCATCCTTCAAATGCTCCAAAAGCACTGGGTTCTCTTCTCGGTTCTTTCGCGGGACTCTCACGACACAACGCTCCCCCAACCCGAGGCTTCTTCCCCAGACGTCGTGACTCACACACAGCAGGTGGTGGTGGTGGTGATTGTAAGTGACCCCGGGTGGCTCGAACCATTAGCCTTGCGTCAAGCCTTTACGTACATACACACGCAGAGAGAAGTGGCTAACTGCATTATAGCCCCCCACCCACCAGCCCACCGGCCCCTGCCGAGGGTGAGGGTTTGGGGCGGTTCAGGGAAGCTTGGCCCCGGGATATATGCGAGCGTCATTGGCTTAGGGGGGGGGGGTAATCCAGTATCTGTAGCGCACGCGCACACAACACACACACACACCACACCACCACACACACACACACACACACACACACACACACACACACACACACACACACACACAACACACACACACACAACACACACACACACACACACACTGTGATGTCATTAGCTGTCCAGGCAGGGTCTCTACTGCAGGCGGCTTAGGGGCGGAGGGAGCAGGTTAATTACCTGAGGGGCAGGTGATGGTGCCACCACCACCACCACCACCACCACCACCACCACCACCGGAGGTACTTCTTCTTCTTCTTCTTCAGGAGGTGGATGTTGGCACGGAAGACAGAACCAGCATTCCGGCGGGGGGAGGGTGCGGGTGAGGGTGAGGGTGGGTTTTTTCGGCCGTGCTCTGATGCTACCCGACTGTTAGTGTCGCCCTGCGCCACAGTAATGCGTGGTATGTATCGTGTGACTTGCGTGGCTCGCTAATTGGCCTCCTTGGTTCACCTTGACGGGAGTACATAGCAGAAGAACCATCTCCCGGGTGCCTCCTGACCTCCAGGGAGAGAGTGGGTGACCCCCACGTCATGAGGGAGGCACTCGATGTCACGTCGTGTTCCTCTGAGTCATGAGTCCCGTTTCCCATCATGTCCTTCCACTGCCAAATACGCTTTGTTGTGTCAGGCAAGTTACCCGACTTAAACTTAGTTTGTTCTCTTTCGTTGTTCTTTTTTTTTATTTAATAATTTTTTTTAATAAATGTTAGAAAATAAATATGTAATTATTTATTTTCTGTATATTGGGAGGTGTTTTGTTCTATGCTGTTCTGTACTTAAATTGAAACCCCGAAAATAAATAAAGAAAAATTGACTTAATTTTGGTTGTATTTTATTATTTTTTTTTCTCATCTAATGCTTTTTTTTTTAATAAATGTTAGAAAAGAAATATATGTATTTATCTATTTTCTGTATATTGGGGAGGGAGGTGTTTTGTTCTATGCCGTTCTGTACTTAAATTGAAAACCTGAAAATAAATACATTATTTATAAATGAAATTATATAATAACAATTATTTAAAAGCGAAACGCAGCACCACTCTCTGGACACAATCTTATTATTATTTAGCTTCCATTTTGAGGTTAAATGTAAAAAGAAGGAAATCGAGGCCGAGCGGCGGAAAGGCGGACATCTTTTTTTAGACGGTGAAGGTGACAAAGCAGAGACAGCCTCACAGTGTCACAGACGGCGCGCTGGCTAGGCTAGGCTAGGCTAGGCGAGGCTAGGCTCTAGACCGTCCGCTACCTGTGGGGCCGGTGGAGCCGAGGGGTGCCGCCTTGCGCCTCCGCTTGACGTCGCCCGTGCACAGGGAGCCCAGGTGGCCGCTGGTCTGCCTGCGGAAAAACCCGTCCGGCGACTACATCATCATTATGTTTATATGTCGTGGGTGATGACAGCTTTACAATTACACGCTGACTTACAATTTAGCACTCCTTAATTATAGGTATGCGCATTAAGTGTCACCAAGAAAAATAAACAACATCAAAATTGCTAATGACACTTTTGTAATATACATGCATGTCAACTATAACCTCATGTATAATATGTTAAAGAAAATCTATCTAATGTATTTTACATTTATAGCAAATGCATCTCTGTCCATATGCTAATGTTTTCATTTATTTTCTGCTCTGCAATTTGGATTCAAACAGATGGCCGTGAGGTTGACAGGCCCGCTGTCAGGAGAGCGTGGAGACACGAGAGAGAGAGAGAGAGAGAGAGAGAGAGAGAGAGAGAGAGAGAGAGAGAGAGAGAGTTCAATAAAGCTCAGCTGACGTGCTTACCTGCTGGCTGTCTTTACCGAACAGCTTCTCCGGTGGCCTCTGTCTGACCGGGCGTCCCAGTGCAGCTAATAATGGGGAGAACGAGAGACAGAACGAGAGCGAGTGAGAGAGAGAGAGAACAACGAAGCTGCAGTCACTATAGACTAAACTATAATCCTACGATAACTAGGAGCTACTATCATAATAATAATAATAATAATAATAATAATAATAATAGTAATGCTTCAAATGAAACTGACTGATAATAGGCTATTTTCCTGAAGATCGAGATTTGGATTACAAAAACGTATTCTAGTGTGTTTTTGGGACACGTGTCTGACCTGGTTGTGATCCCTCCTCGAGCCTGGCATGAACCACGGCCTGTTGGAACGAAAAGACGGGTCGTTCCGTCAAAAATAACATCTTATACACATAATCATCATAGACGTGACCCAAACCCAGAACAGAAAAGGTGCTGTGATGATATTATTGTCAACATTCTTGACTCACTCGTCTTTGGCCTGTCGCCTGTCACGGTAGGGCCCGGACGGGTGTGTTGATGACATTCTTGACTCACTCGTCTTTGGCCTGTCGCCTGTCACGGTAGGGCCCGGACGGGTGTTGGAGCCCCAGGTCCACCCTGGTCTGGTGCATGCGCCCAAGTCGGGCATGGAAGCCTGGTCCAAACAGTGGTGGGGTTATTATTAATATTAACATGAATTGATATTATAGTCATTAGCCTGGACTTGGGACAATGGTTACCACATGAGGGCTCTCCTTCAAGCAGTAGGAAAAAAAAACAAAACCACATTTTCTTCTTCCAAGCACCCATCCCCACCCAACATGACAAACGTGTGCATGGTGTGCCCCCTGCTGGTTCAGAGTGGCATTACAACAACATTGCTGCATTTAATACATTTACTGTGTTGTTGACACCTGACGGGGTCGGTGTGATGGGATAGACCGTAGGAATCTCAAAGAGACACCAGACTAGCTGACTACTTTTGATATCATGATCATGATATCTCGGTCCTGTGGACACAACCAAGCCACTTATACAACTCAATTCATATACAAATAAAAAGAAAGCCAGGGTTAGTGCTTGAAATGTGTTCTACTTACTTATTGTAAGTCACTCTTGACAAAAGTATCCGCTAAATGCCCTAAACGGAAATGCGTGGAAGTGTGTGTGTGTGTGTGTGTGTGTATGTGTGTGCATGTATACATACCTTTCTGCGCGCCGGGGGACATGAGCGGGAAGGAGCCGGTGAGGATGCTGTTGAAGACCGGGTCGCCCACCTCCAGCACCCCCGCCTCGCTCTCCTCCCGCTCCCACCAGGGCACCACCCCGGCCACGCCGCACGCCCCCCCGGGCCCCGGAGCCGCACCGGGCTCCCCCTCGCAGAACCAGTCGCTCTGCTCATCGTCCGCTGGTGGTGGTGGTGGTGAGACGAGGAAGAGGAAGAGGAGGTCAGCGGCTACGCTCGGCGTGGTTATCGGAAGAGTGCAGTGCTAAACTAGTGTGTTACTAACACTATTAGTATTGTACCCCTGGGTTCATAGTACATACATGCTTAATAATACATACATACATAATGATACATTATTAAAAATGACGTCCCCAAGGTGTGGTTGTCATTTCCCTTTTGATTAATTATTTAGAAGTCTCTTAATGCACTGTACTCTAACTATTACTATGATTTGTGCTTTGTGTGCTTTGTTTGCGATAACTTGGAGTTGTATTCATGACGTACCTTGTCTGCCCTCGTCGTTGGTGTACAGTCCTCCGTCGCTGCTGTTGCTCACACTGCTGGTCTCACTGTCCGGCAAACAGAGGAGGACACATGGTTTACCCATAGTAATAATATAAAGATTAGCATCACGCACGCACGCACGCACGCGCGCGCACACACACACACACACACACACACACACACACGCACACACACACTAGGGGTGGCACGGTTCACAAAACCCACGGTTCGGTTCGTATCACGGTTTTAGGGTCACGGTTTTCGGTTCTGTACGGTTCTTGTTGTTATTTTTTCTTTTAATCTTTAACACTCCAGCAAATGCGGTGGCCGGTGGGGGGGAAAGGGGGGCCCAATACGTCGATCGCGATCGACCGGTCGATCGCAAAGGAAGTCCGGGTAGATCATTATAGCCCCCCACCCACCAGCCCACCGGCCCCTGCCGAGGGTGAGGGTTTGGGGCGGTTCAGGGAAGCTTGGCCCCGGGATATATGCGAGCGTGATTGGTTTAGGGGGGGGGGGTATTATAGCATGCCTACAATGCTGTGGCTACATTTATCTTGCGTCACATCCACACACACACACACACACACACACACACACACACACTGTGATGTCAGTAGCTGTCCAGGCAGGGTCTCTACTGCAGGCGGCTTAGGGGCGGAGGGAGCAGGTTAATTACCTGAGGGGCAGGTGATGGTGCCACCACCACCACCACCACCACCACCACCACGACCGGATGTACTTCTTCTTCTTCTTCTTCTTCTTCTTCTTCTTCTTCAGGAGGTGGATGTTGGCACGGAAGACAGAACCAGCATTCCGGCGGGGGGAGGGTGCGGGTGAGGGTGAGGGTGAGGGTTGGTTTTTTCGGCCGTGCTCTGATGCTACCCGACTGTTAGCGTCGCCCTGCGCCACAGTAATGCGTGGTATGCATCGTGTGACTTGCGTGGCTCGCTAATTGGCCTCCTTGGTTCACCTTGACGGGAGTACGTAGCAGAAGAACCATCTCCCGGGTGCCTCCTGACCTCCAGGGAGAGAGTGGGTGACCCCCACGTCATGAGGGAGGCACTCGATGTCACGTCGTGTTCCTCTGAGTCATGAGTCCTGTTTCCCATCATGTCCTTCCACTGCCAAATACGCTTTGTTGTGTCAGGCAAGTTACCCGACTTAAATTTAGTTTGTTCTCTTTCGTCGTTCTTTTTTTTTTTTATTTAATTCATTTTTTAGCTAAATGTTAGAAAATAAATATGTAATTATTTATTTTCTGTATATTGGGAGGTGTTTTGTTCTATGCCGTTCTGTACTTAAAATGAAACCCCGAAAATAAATAAAGAAAAATCTACTTAATTTTCATTGTATTTAACTTTTTTTTTTCATCATCTAATGCATTTTTTTTTAATAAATGTTAGAAAATAAATATATGTATTTATCTATTTTCTGTATATTGGGGAGGGAGGTGTTTTGTTCTATGCCGTTCTGTACTTAAATTGAAAACCTGAAAATAAATACATTATTTATAAATGAAATTATATAATAACAATTATTTAAAAGCGAAACGCAGCACCACTCTCTGGACACAATCTTATTATTATTTAGCTTCCATTTTGAGGTTAAATGTAAAAAGAAGGAAATCGAGGCCGAGAGGCGGACATCTTTTTAGACGGGGAAGGTGACAAAGCAGAGACAGCCTCACAGTGTCACAGACGGCGCGCTGGCTAGGCTAGGCTAGGCTAGGCTAGGCTCTAGACCGTCCGCTACCTGTGGGGCCGGTGGAGCCGAGGGGTGCCGCCTTGCGCCTCCGCTTGACGTCGCCCGTGCACAGGGAGCCCAGGTGGCCGCTGGTCTGCCTGCGGAAGAACCCGTCCGGCGACCACATCATCATTATCTTTATATGTCGTGGGTGATGACAGCTTTACAATTACACGCTGACTTACAATTTAGCACTCCTTAATTATAGGTATGCGCATTAAGTGTCACCAAGAAAAATAAACAACATCAAAATTGCTAATGACACTTTTGTAATATACATGCATGTCAACTATAACCTCATGTATAATATGTTAAAGAAAATCTATCTAATGTATTTTACATTTATAGCAAATGCATCTCTGTCCATATGCTAATGTTTTCATTTATTTTCTGCTCTGCAATTTGGATTCAAACAGATGGCTGTGAGGTTGACAGGCCCGCTGTCAGGAGAGCGTGGAGACGAGAGAGAGCGTGGAGACGAGAGAGAGAGAGAGAGAGAGAGAGAGAGAGAGAGAGAGAATAAAGCTCAGATGACGTGCTTACCTGCTGGCTGTCTTTACCGAACAGCTTCTCCGGTGGCCTCTGTCTGACCGGGCGTCCCAGTGCAGCTAATAATCGGGAGAACGAGAGACAGAACGAGAGCGAGCGAGAGAGAGAGAGAGAACAACGAAGCTGCAGTCACTATAGACTAAACTATAATCCTACGATAACTAGGAGCTACTATCATAATAATAATAATAATAATAATAATAATAATAATAGTAATGCTTCAAATGAAACTGACTGATAATAGGCTATTTTCCTGAAGATCGAGATTTGGATTACAAAAACGTATTCTAGTGTGTTTTTGGGACACGTGTCTGACCTGGTTGTGATCCCTCCTCGAGCCTGGCATGAACCACGGCCTGTTGGAACGAAAAGACGGGTCGTTCCGTCAAAAATAACATCTTATACACATAATCATCAGAGACATGATCCAAACCCAGAACAGAAAAGGTGCTATGATGATATTATTGTCAACATTCTAGACTCACTCGTCTTTGGCCTGTCGCCTGTCACGGTAGGGCCCGGACGGGTGTTGGAGCCCCAGGTCCACCCTGGTCTGGTGCATGCGCCCAAGTCGGGCATGGAAGCCTGGTCCAAACAGTGGTGGTTATTATTAATATTAACATGAATTGATATTATAGTCATTAGCCTGGACTTGGGACAATGGTTACCACATGAGGGCTCTCCTTCAAGCAGTAGGAAGAAAAAAACCCCACATTTTCTTCTTCCAAGCACCCATCCCCACCCAACATGACAAACGTGTGCATGGTGTGCCCCCTGCTGGTTCAGAGTGGCATTACAACAACATTGCTGCATTTAATACATTTACTGTGTTGTTGACACCTGACGGGGTCGGTGTGATGGGATAGACCGTAGGAATCTCAAAGAGAGACACCAGACTAGCTGACTACTTTTGAGATCATGATCATGATATCTCGGTCCTGTGGACACAACCAAGCCACTTATACAACTCAATTCATATACAAATAAAAAGAAAGCCAGGGTTAGTGCTTGAAATGTGTTCTACTTACTTATTGTAAGTCACTCTTGACAAAAGTATCCGCTAAATGCCCTAAACGGAAATGCGTGGAAGTGTGTGTGTGTGTGTGTGTGTGTGTGCATGTATACATACCTTTCTGCGCGCCGGGGGACATGAGCGGGAAGGAGCCGGTGAGGATGCTGTTGAAGACCGGGTCGCCCACCTCCAGCACCCCCGCTCGCTCTCCTCCCGCTCCACCAGGGCACCACCCCGGCCACGCCGCACGCCCCCGGGCCCGGGGCCGCACCGGGCTCCCCTCGCAGAACAGTCGCTCTGCTCATCGTCCGCTGGTGGTGGTGGTGGTGAGACGAGGAAGAGGAAGAGGAGGTCAGCAGATACGCTCGGAAGAGCATGCAGTGCTAAACTAGTGCGTTACTAACACTATTAGTATTGTACCCCTGGGTTCATAGTACATACATGCTTAATAATACATACATACATAATGATACATTATTAAAAATGACGTCCCCAAGGTGTGGTTGTCATTTCCCTTTTGATTAATTATTTAGAAGTCTCTTAATGCACTGTACTCTAACTATTACTATGATTTGTGCTTTGTGTGCTTTGTTTGCGATAACTTGGAGTTGTATTCATGACGTACCTTGTCTGCCCTCGTCGTTGGTGTACAGTCCCCCGTCACTGCTGTTGCTCACACTGCTGGTCTCACTGTCCGGCAAACAGAGGAGGACACATGGTTTACCCATAGTAATAATATAAAGATTAGCATCACGCACGCACGCACGCACGCACGCACGCACGCACGCACGCACGCACGCACACACGCACACACGCACACACGCACACACGCACACACGCACACACGCACACACACTAGGGGTGGCACGGTTCACAAAAACCCCGGATCACGGTTTTAGGGTCACGGTTTTCGGTTCTGTACGGTTCTTGTTGTTATTTTTTCTTTTAATCTTTAACACTCCAGCAAATGCGGTGGCCGGTGGGGGGGAAAGGGGAGCCCAATACGTCGATCGCAAAGGAAGTCCGGGTAGATCGCATGCCATTAAAAAAAAAATTGATGTTATCATTCATCGGATGAATGATAACAGAATTCAGTGGGGACGCTGGGACATGTCCCCACCAATATCCAGCGATATCCATCCCCCCCCCCTCCCGGACTCAGACACCGCGAATTAAACTGAAGGCACCCCCCCCATCCCCCTCAGAACTGGCCGAATCGATACGGAGCACCCCCTCCGCCCCCCTTTATATGAACGTATACTCGGGACTATAATTTAGGCCATTTTTAGTGTATTGGTAGATCATGTTTGCCGTGGTCATTTTTAAGCGATTTCGAGCAGACTGTTTGCGCAGAGGATACTCGTGTTTTTTTTGGTTTTGGACAAGCCCGTTCTGTCTGGTTTTGTTCGTGGGTGTGTATGTGATGGACATCATCATACTGACGCGTCGACGTCATCCAATGACGCGTCGACGTTACGTCGACTTTATTGATAGAAAATCGACTTGAAAAAAATCTGAAGTCGTGCAACCCCTACTCCACACTCTACACCTCTTCTTTCGCGCAAAAGGGAAAACACACTGTCTGACGTCACAAACGGTCACGAGGCTGCGCATGCCATGAACCGTACAACGCACAACTCCTCCGAACCGAGACAAGCCAACCGAACGGGTTTTCGGTTTTTTTTCATGAACCCGTGCCACCACACACACACACACACACACACACACACACACCACACACACACACACACACACACACACACACACACACACACACACACACACACACACACACACACACACACACACACACACACACACACACACACACACACACGCACACGCTAGAAAACAAGGGTGAAAACACTAACCACCTGTCACTCATGTCCTCGTCAGAGTCCTTCTGCTCCTCTAGCTCCATCTTGTCCTTGGACCCCCCCATGGGGGTCATGACCGAGTCCTCGCTCTCCACCACCACCCCTTCGTCCGCCGCCTCCACCCCGGGCCTGTGGGCCGCCAGCTTCCTCTTCTTCACCCGGCTCTTGGCACCCCCCGCCAACCCTCCCCCTCCTCTTTCTCCTTGTCCACAACGCTCCGCGAGGCCCCTGCCGCCCGCCATCGCCGGGCCCATCCCGGGCAGCCTGCACCCCGGGCCGTGGGGGGCTTTGGGAACGGGCGGGGGCCCCAGCATGGCGGTGGTGGTGGTGCTGGAGTCCGAGGGGGGGTCCACGGCCATGCGCTTGACCTTGCGCCGGCGCCTCAGGCTGTGGGTGCCCTCGGCGGAGCCCAGGACGGAGCCCATGTCGTCCTGCCAGAGGGGGCGTTTGCCCCGGCCCGGCTCGGCCGTGAGGGGCGTGCGGCGCTTGGGGCCCAGCTGCTCGTCCGAGTCGCTGTTGTCCCGGGCGTGGCTGTTGGCACCGGACACGCCCCCTCCTGCGCAAGCACGGTAGTCCTGCAATGATGACATTCAACCACCACAGACTTTGTTGTTTAAATACATTAATACTTTCCCATCAAATTTTGATAGGAAAGGCTGTTTAACTGCCATGGATGACGCATTTGGAGAATAAACCTGTTTAAGATTACTTTCAGAATATTTCCCTTCATTTAGCCCCTTTGAGATTATTGAGCTCCGCTATTATCCAAGCGATCATTTGAATATCAGCAGGTTTCCTAAAGCAAATTGTCTTCGTGTTACTATCAGACACAGTCATTGACTTAATATAATGTTCGCTGTCGTAGTCAACCATTGTGGGGGAAACATTCCTCCATGTAACTCTGCTACAAAAACAGTTCCTGGAACCGTACTGGTCTGTCCCGTCTTTCCTACCATCATAAAGGTCCATACCAGCACACAGACAGTAGGTCCTTTTTAGTCACCCGCCCACCCACCTTGTGTTCCTCTCCACTGGACTCGGAGCCCTCGCTGAGGTGGCCCGTCTCCCAGGGCGGGTGGGGGTTGTCGGAGCGCCGCTTACGGCCTCGCCGCTTGCGGGCCTGCCTCTTCAGCAGACAGCCCACGGCCAGCGCGTGGTCCCCGCCGTCCCCAAAGCCGCCCCGGGCCGCTTGCTCCGAGCTCTCCTCCAGGGCAGACACCAGGTCATGGACCAGCTCGTCCATTGTCCGGCAGAAGTGCCTGAAGAACAAGGCTGTGATTATAATACACATATATATATATATATATATATTTATTCAAATACAGCCTAATGATACCATGGAAGTAAACCACAATTTGCAAAGCCTTGGGCACAATAGCCAATAGACTTGTCTTCAGAAAACAATGCAAATATTTTGTTGATTTGATTATAAAAGGTTATGCTTGTACTTCTCTTCATCTACTAGTGTACTATTCATCTCTGCCACTACATATACGATGATGTACTTTCAGATTTGTCGCTTATTTACTAAAATGTTGGTTCCTCTGTCGCTTTGCTGAAGACAGCTCTAATTATAATATATTGGTGTGACAATCAGTTCATCAGTTCAACAACAACAACAACAACAATCACAGCGTCATGCTGGGCTTGGGAATGACCAAGAAAATAACAAAGAGAAGAGGAAAACTAATAGAAAATAAGAATATATCATCAGGATTTTAGTTTGATCTCCAGGATGGAGAGTTTTCCTTGTTGTTGTTGTCGTCCAAGAGATGAACTGATTGTTACACCAACATATTATAATCCTGATGATATATTCTTATTTCCTATTAGTTTTCCTCTTCTCTTCTCTTTGTTAAGAGCAGATTGCATGCATTTGTGAATGCACCACCACCACCACCACCACCACGTCAAACTAACCAGTATACAAACGAAACACACAACACTACAGTGCACCACAGTGTTTAATAAATCTATTAATGATCCACTTATACGTGTAGATGGATGGGGTGTGTGTGTGTGTGTAGTAGTGGTGGCTATCGTCACACCATCGCATCGCTATCGGGCCTCGACTTGTATAAAGTCCTGAATAAACTGCTTGTTTATTAACTCGCATCGGTGCCGCCAACGAAGGAACCGACGAGCACTTTTTAAAACGACGGCGGTGGGAAAAGCAAACAGAAAAACAAATGGTTGGTGGATCTTTAAAACACATCATCTCCGTGGAGGAGCAGCAGCAGGAGGAGCAGCGTTTCGTTAGCCGTGGTGCTAGCCGGGGGTAAGCCTGTTTTAAACTCACTACTTACCAGCCCGATCTCGCGTTACCGATGGCTTTTGGGTTCGCTGCACGGAACATCAAACCAGCGCTTCCTCTTTTGTTTTTATTGTATTTAATAATCGGTGTCTTTAGACGAGCGGACAAACACACACAAACACACACACACAACACACACTCGGCGGAGGCGCTGCCATTCTGGCCGAGCAGCTCAGCTCAGCTCGGCTAGCTGCTGCTGCTGCTGCTGGAGAAAAAAAATCAATACACGTTGTCCAGCGGTGGCGTGTAATGCTTTTGTTTGGGCGGTAGGTGGCGCTGTTTCCTACTGAGTCAGTGTTCGCAGGGGGAGGACCGTGGCGGTGGATTTTTACTGTGCAGTACGTTAGGACTTGTTGTAGTGGTGGGTGACAGACAATCAAAAGCAGTGTATATATGACCAAATGCACCCTTTGAGTGCATTCATTCATTTCATTCATTCATTCATTCATTTATCGAAATGTCTGTGGTCAATGTCCAAGTACAAGCAGTCACCCGCCACTGAACTTCATCTCATGAAACAGGTGCCCCGTTCTGTGGGACCAAGTGGGTCTTAGTCTGTTTCGGGGGTCAACGGCGACAGCAGCTGTCAGAGTCTCAGTGTGTGTTATCTAACATTTTAACTGTGGAATGACTTTGAGGTGTGCGTTTACACGGGACGACGTGTGTGCTGTCGTTGGTGATATTCCATTGTAAAAGTGGCGTGCGTGCTTGTGCATGTTGTTATGGGTTAGTGTGTGTCTCACTGTGTGTGTGTGTGCGTGTGTGTCTCAGTGTGTGCATGTGGTGTATGTGTGTGTGTGTGTGTGTGTGCGTCACACCCTGTTAGACTAACATACTGGCACGCGCAGTAGCGCTTAGCCCCGTATCAGATGCCTGAGAAGTCAGAGGGTCTGTCATAGGGTGACCACTCAAGGCTCTTCTCAGGTTTCTGACTCTAGGACCAGGTAAATTTAGTACTTAGCCACCACTCTCTCCACACACAGGCTACACGACACACAAGCAACTCACTTGACTTGACTTGACTTCACTAACCGACCGAAGAACACACAAACTCTCCCCCGGTCCCCAAGAAACAGGCGTTACACATCTCCCAATACGAGACCCTGGGAGGGGGATGGGGGGCCTGGTTGAAGACTAGGGAGATACAAAGCAAAGAGAGAGCGGGAGGGTGTTTGAGCAGACGATGGAACCATGCTATCCATAGAGCACCTTGAAGACTTCCAGGAGACGGTAGAAGATGCCACCGGCACCACATGGAGCTGGGTAAAATAGTACATGTGTGTGTATGGTGTGTGTGTGTGTGTGTGTGTGTGTGTGTGTGTGCACCTTGAAGCATGAGGCAGGTTACAGCAGCATGATTCAAATGATTTATACCACCCAGGAGGAAATGGAACTGAGGAGTCGCGCCTTTCATTTTAGTCTGTCAGCTCACAGGAAGCCCAAATCTGTTCCATTCACTGCGTGGAGCGCTCAGTTTAATAACATAACATAAAGACAACACAAACATAACATCCCACTTGCACGTCTGTGTGTGCGTGTCTGGAGCGAGAGAGTGAGAGAGAGAGAGAGAGAGAGTGAGAGAGAGAGGAGAGTGTGTGTGTGTGTGTATGTGTGTTTGTGTGTGTGTGGAAACATCCCATTTAATGTCTACAAACATAAGTCATAAGTTTATCCATCCTACGTAACAATTTTCAATATTAAATTGTTTGTCTGTGTGGGGAGAGAGAGAGTGAGAGAGAGAGATAGAGTGTGTGTGTGTGTGCGTGTGTGTGTGTGTGTGTGTGTGTGTGTGTGTGTGTGTGTGTGTCTGTGTGTGCTTGCATGTGTGTGTGTGATGTGTTCAGGGATGTATCTGGAGCTGTCCGTCAAAAGGTGACTGAGACAGCAAGACTGGATTACAGTGTGTGTGTGCATGTGTGTGTGTTTGTGTGTCTCCCTGTAAGACGATCTGTCGCTTGCAGCGGAGAGGGCGAGAAGAGGGCTCCAGAGAGGGAGGGGAAAGCCGAGGCTCTGTGGTAAATGTGCAGTGAATAACAATTCAGTTTATTTTGTAATGATGTTGTTACCATATTAGAACATCCTACCAGAGTGACCTCACTGTTGCCAAACTCCCTCTCAAGCCACATGTTGTTGTTCTCTGGGAAAATGTTTGCTGTTCCAGCCAATGTTTCGCCCTGGGCTCGTGACTCTGACACCACTATCCTAATGCAGTCAATGGCCTGGATCGTCAGTCACAACACAAAAGGAGTACAAACAACCAACTATTTTAGAGTTGTGCTGTGGTTGTGGTTGTGTGTTGTTTTGTTTCTGGCTGTTTTGTATGTGTTATCATGTGCCTCGCACCGCAACTTGCGTTTAGATTGTGCATTTACAATCGTGTTTTCTGGAGCAGTACTATCCACAAAGACAGATATTTAAAGTAGAGAGAGTGTGTCAGTAGTGGACTGCAAGGAGGCGGGCATGCAGTGAGGTTAGGAGTGAGAATTGCTGTTTTGGTAGGAGGGCTGTATGTCCTAAAACAAGCAAGCTTGAAATGTTGGCCAAAGACTTAACCAAACATACGTTTTGTTTGCTGTTTCTGAGACGGCTGCTTTGCTTAAGGCTAGCAGGTTGTCACCACAGTGAACACCACAGTTGGGCCCACCTACGGGAAGACAGTGACCGTGGCAACTGAACTCGCATTTCAATTTAAAGTGTAGATTGGCTGAAAATCAGATCATACGAGCTAAGACACGCCCTCCCAAACATAGGTCTCGATTTGGCATAACTCCAGCTAAAGTCAGGCTATGTACCCGTTTATTAAAGGTTTCTATACTGTTATAGTTTTTGTAGGCACTTTATTATTGTTTATCATTAATAAAGAATGCAGAATCCATACTTCATCTGCAGAAGAAAATACATCACTTGAAGTAAAAACTAAATGTTGGAGTAAAAAGAAGAAATAAGGAGGAAGACAAAGCAATTCAGCAGAAGATTAGGCCTGCCTTAGAATTTTTACTTCACTGTTTGTTTTTACGAACTAGATAGGCTTGGGCGCTTTTCATTGGACAAAAGCCCCCATTGGTTCCGGTCAGGCTGATATGTGTCGGCTGGGGTGATTCAAGACAATGTTGTCATAACAGTAGCAGACTGTGTTGTAAAGTCTGCCATTGTCACTAATTATATAGCCCAACCCCGCACATACATGGAAATGATGTTTCCTTATTGTGAATGCATGTGTAATGCAAAGCTGCAGGCTACACATAAGCAAATGCGCTGATATTCTGATATTCATTCACTCCTGCAGTATTCTTCTAAACATACATTCTAAAACATACAATAAAACGATAAGTACCGAATAAGTACATTAAGTGTATTGCTATTACATGTAATTATGTAGTATGTACTGACATACAGAATGCCCAAGGGAGAGTTTTACTTGATTATCTCATCATGAGTTCCATTAGTACATTGAGAGTCTGCCTACGGCCACACACTGTGTAGCAGGCCCACATATAATTAAATATATAATTCAAACCATTTAGACCGGGACAAAGAAATAGAAATATCTCTCTCACTCTCTTTCTAAAAAAACCTCAATATCACTAAGAGACAGAATGACTCAATGACTCAAATTCTTGTGCCAGGTTGCATAGCAATAGAATAAAACTATAGAGAAATAAACAGTAGAACAATAAAAATAATATAACAGATTTACAAATGTACAGTAAGTCTAAGTCGTCGGAGAAGTATAAAAATACAGGAGATATGAAGGTATTTATGTGTAACCTGTTGAGTTCATGGGAAATGGAGGCTTCCAGGAAGTCTATTGTTAAGATGAAGCTGCATTTGTTAAGATGAAGCTGCATGTGGCTGTAACCTGATGAAACACCAAGACACCACACACCACACACACGCACACACACGGAAGCATGTCAGTTCTCTGTGTGGTGGTGGTGAATGAGTCTTTGTCATGTGGCCAAGTTGCATTCCTACAAATGAAACATGTTTGCATCTGAATGCAAACATGTTCAGCAGCTGAGTGCATCGGCTTCTTCTACACACTAATGACGACTGAGTCATTAACCCGTTCATTTTCTCACACACACACACACACACACACACAAAAAGTTACCCAGTGGTTCACTCATCCTCGTACGTGATTTGCATAACGTGTCGCATGTGGTCCGACGGAGAGCTGTGATTGGCTGGGAGGATCACCTCACCTCGACTGCTACTTCGGAGTCTGCAACTTGACGACTTAAAAGCGAGTCACGTGACGTCTGCTGGCCTTTTTCCGTCGAGTTCAATTCAATTTTAAAGAGCTTTATTGGCATGGGAAACGTACATTTACATTGCCAAAGCGAGTGGTAAATAAAAACAAAAACCAAACAAATCTAATTTACAATTGTCGATTTACCAATGTGCAATTGCAGATATTCTACAAACAAAGAAATGTGTAAACAAAGCTGCAATATTGCAATCAAATGTATAAACATGAGCATCTAAAATATACTTATAAAGAACTAAATATATACAGGTAAGTAAGAAAAAAAAATTACTAAAATTAAAATAAAAAATGCGGGAAAAAGGGGGATTGACACATTATTGACAATAATGTGTATCCGCTGGACAAGAATACATCAAATAAAGGCTACTATCTACTATATATGTTCTATCATGGATTGTATGAGGGAACATTTTTCAGAAATAATTACAACAGTAACAACAGACGAGGGCAAAAAACAGCGATGAATGAAAATGAAATCGCGGGTATGCGGTACGTTGCCACAGTGGCAGCAGCAGCAGTATGGAACGCCGTGCGCTGAGTTTAACAACTCAACACTCGACGCTGATTGGACCACGGCCTCGGTTCGCTGCAGATGACGTCATACGATGATGATGACGATGACGACAGCGCCGCCGGGGTGGAGAGCGAGAGACAGCGAGAGAGAACGAGAGAGAGAGAGAGAGAAACAGACACAGAGAGACAGAGAGACACAGAGAGAGAGAGAAGGAATGCCAACGCAGACTCTTTAAATAGACGCGTGAGGATCTAGTGACACTGGAGCGGCATTGCGATACATAGGAGACACCGAGAAGGTATTCTTTTGAAAGTGACATTACTACAATGTCCCATTCTTGTGTAATATAGGCTACCAGTACTGTAGTATTCTAGTGGCGCTGGGGAAGAGCCCAAGATCAGCTCCTCTGCTGCTGCTGCTGCTGCTGTGAGGTGAGGTCTTCATGGGTGTCACTATAGATGTATAATATATATATATGTCAATGCAGATGTATGAAAGTGTATGTGTGAAGATTAAGTCAGTTTCATCATATGTCATATTTTATTTTAAAGGTAGTATCACTATATATTTTTGTTTCTATATACCCTAAAAAAAATGTATGAATACATGGTGCCCCTTGGTGATTGCAGGATTAAACAGCAGTATCACTGTAGATCATGTGGTTTAAAAGGGACTTTTCTAATTAAATACTGATGCATGGATGGAGAAACAGACAGGCCCAGGGGTCATTGGTTGAGTTGAACTCACGTTCAATTGAATGGAGACTGGGGTTGTTACAGTAAGCCACCGTGCAGGTCTGTGTCTTGTAGGTCTGCATTTCTCATGGCAATAATTCATCTTGTTCATTCGTTCAACACGTTTGAACACAAATTCCTCACAACTTGTCTGTTTTACGTTCTGCCTCTACTTCAAGCTGTGTGTATGTGTTGTACTCATAATGTCAGAATGTGACCGACTACTTCTCATGTTTGCTCATCGTTTGGATATTCAGGGGTATTTAGGGTTTACTATTTTGATTATTTTCCGTTCATTATAATGTAACAACACACAAATCTGCACACCAATAGTCTCAAAGTGACCTGGATTAGGAACTGGAGAGGGCATGTTGGTATTTTTCTATCTTTGTCTTCCCATGCAGGTAATTATTTTTAGGGTGATAACTGACTCAAGGTCAACAATTTATCGTACTCTTGTTTCTCTCTCCCTCTCTCTCTCGCTCTCTCTCTCTCCCTCCCTATCACTCCCTCTCTCTCTCCCCCCCCCGCCTCTCATACACAGGCACACACACACACACACACATGAACACAAGCGCAAGGTATACTCCCACACAGGTCTTATCGGTTTGAACTAGTTTCATATAGGGACCCTTTGTAGTAAATACACCGACAAGTGAACTGAAGATCCACTCTGTCTCACACAAGGTCACACAAGACGGGAACACTATCTGGGCTACAAACATAAAACCCGTGACATAAAACTTTATTGGTCCCGTCGCTCAGTCTTTCAGCTGCTTGTTTTTGACTCACGACCGTCAAGCTATTGAACCCAACCCACCACCCTATGTCTGGATTGCTCTCGGATGTAAACATTGAACCTGGGTTGTGAATTAAGCACAGAAAAGTGTGCAAGACATAAGAGTGTAAAAAATTTATCGGTTCTACCTAGTTTCTCTCTCTCTATCCCTCTCTCCCTCTCCTCTCTCTCTCAACTCCTGTCTCTCCTATAAGCTGTCTAGTTTTCCTAGAAACTATGCGGAAAACATCAGGGTAGGATTTCCTGAGGCATCTTTCTCACTGCGAAGGTCAGACTGGGTAACAGGTTCGCCGTGGTCCAGTTATGTAGGTCACAGATCACCTGGATCGTGTAAACACGTCGGTCACTCTCGGCACACTGAGACTCCCGACCTTGACCAATCCCAAGACCCCGTGCGCGAGCCAGCGTCCAATCCAGCGGGCCGGAATAACTCTTTACTGTGGACGTGCACAGCTGGTGTCGGTTCTGTCATTAGCGATGCAGACACACGGAAGGTGAAAATCGTAAAAAAGCCACGGGTTTCATGACTGACTAAGCAATTGTCGTTTTTAGTCTCCGCTAAATATAGCCCTGACTGTGGCACAGTCAGGGTTATATAGAGCTAATAACCACATTCACCCATTCGTTGAAAAAGCAAAACAGATGTGTTATTTTCAGCCACAGTGTCTTCATAACGACTCAACGTTCGTCCTGGAGTCTTTCATCAGTTCTTTTACGTTTGTTCTGTGCGCATGACTGCAGTCCATCTCATCTATAACCTTCTCTACAGTGGCACTATGTGCATTGCCGCCATATTGCCCTCCTTAAGACGCCACACCTTGTTGTTGATGTCTGTTGTTGTTGCGGTTTTGTTTCTGTGAACCAGACACGTCAGACCATGAACTACGTGGGGCAGCTGGCCGGGCAGGTGTTCGTGCAGGTGAAGGAGCTGTACCGGGGCCTGAACCCGGCCACCCTGTCCGGGTGCATCGACGTCATCGTGGTGCGCCAGCCCGACGGCACCCTGCGCTGCTCGCCCTTCCACGTGCGCTTCGGCAAGATGGGCGTGCTGCGCTCCCGCGAGAAAGTGGTGAGGAGATGAGATGCTCTCGAGTAGAGATATGATAATAGTGATAGTAGTAATATAAATCATCATTATCGTCGTACTTGTATTTCTACCTCACTTTTCTAAATGCTCAAAGACTTCATACATAGATAAAAGTAACAATAAAAATGATAAAAGTCCTTTGCCTTCTCAATTTGTTTTATGAGCTGGTACGATAGGGAGTATGTGTGTTATGTGTACAGCGAGTTGTTTTTATGATCTTTCCTGAAGCACACAAAGATAAAACATTATAATCACAATCGCTGTTTAGATGGCTCAATACACACGAGTCAATGCGATGACCTTCAAAATGTTTGGCTTTTTAGCGATGGGTTTTTCTCTGCTCACCTCCTCTCCTCTCCAGGTGGACATGGAGATCAACGGGGAGTCGGTGGATCTGCATATGAAGCTGGGGGACAACGGAGAGGCCTTCTTCGTCCGCGAAATGGAAAACAATGAGGTTTGTGGAAAACCCGGTGAAAAATATTTTAACTTAAAAGCCTGTACTTATTCTACGTGAATCCAATACGAAATTACGCATTTTTGCTCATGAAGTCTAACGTCTAATGACATTTTGAATTAAATCATTTAAAGGGCACATTTCAACAATTTTTGTACCGGGTATAGGCAACAAAAAAAAGGAAATGTATTCAAACTACATGAGTGCCTTGCATAAGATGAAAAAACATGAGTATTTAATAGAAAACACTCATCCATCAGCAACTGTTTGTGTTGCGCTGGCGGAAAAACGAGACACGTCCATTGTTTACCTCCCAGAACCATTATCAAAACAAACTGGCTGAAGGCCCCACAGTCTACAGCGTCGGCACGCAGACCAGGAATTCCTCCCATTGGTCATGGGGACAGGCGTCCTTTATGCACCAAGGAAGGCTCTGAATGAACCTTTTCTGAACCCAGTTTCTGCTGCTTCCTGGATTCTATGTAATATTGTTCACCAAGTTAACACTTGTTAACTTGTTAACAAGGTGTCAAAATAGAAAACAATGCAAAAAGACTCTAACTTATTACTTATTACTCCAACAGATTGTGTCTGTCCTCAAGTCTTAAAAACACTGGAACACAAGCTCACATTTTTCTTGTGGCGCTCATGCTAATTAACAGGCCAATGCATCTTTCTATATGCATTTGAGATATATGCGTTGCAAAATCTAAAACGGTTACAGACATTGCCACTGCTGGCTATGGTTTGAACACATGACATTACATGCTACGGCACTTAGACCGCGTGGCTGCGGGCTACGGCGCTAAAAGCTGGTCGGTCTGTATGAAAAAGGGGAGGAGCTTGGAATGACTTTCCCCAGAACGGTGTCAGATTCTCTGGCACGGTGCGGGCGGCCGCTGGGGTGGATGGATTGCACCGAGATGGGGTTCCATACCCCCTTCTTGGCCGGCGCGGCGGCGTCAGATGACAAATGATCCTGACTCTCTCTCTCTCTCTCTCTCTCTCTCTCTCTCTCTCTCTCTCTCTCTCTCTCTCTCTCTCTCTCTCTCTCTCTCCCTCTCTCCCCCCCCCTTCCTCCGGCCCTCTCTCTCTCTCCCCCTCTCTCTCTCTTTTCTCTCTACTCTCTCCCGTCCTCTCTCTCCCTCTCTCCTATCCTCTCTCTCTCTTCTCTCAAACTTCTCTTAACTTCTCTCTGTCCTCCTCCCTTTTTCCCCTTCTCTCAATTTTCTCTTTCTTACTCTCTCTCCCTTTATCCCTCGTCCTCTCTCTACCTCTCTTTCCCTCTCTCCCTCTCTCCCCTGTTCGTCGATCTCATTAGAGTGAGTTAGTCTGAGTCCTGATTGTTCTACGATTGCTCAGGAATGTTGTACACATGGGTTCATGTGGACTTGCGTGGCTCCTCCCCCTCCTCCTGGAAAGCAGACTTCCTTTCCTAGAAGCACACTCTCTGCTGTGGCCCACTTTCACAGAATCCCGGGCACATTACTCTGTATGGGGCCGACCCTTTTGTTCTGCAGACAGAGAGTTTCCCCGAATAGATGGGTGGACTCTTGTCCAAGTTGTGCTAAACATTAACATGGGAGTTGTTTTCCAGCCGACACGCTGCCTGTGTGTAGACGGCAACACTTTGTAGGTAGGTACCTTGTAGGTAGCTTGTAGGTAGTTTGTAGGTAGTTTTTAGGTAGCTTGTAGGTAGTCAGCTCTTATTGCCGGATAAGAGTTTGCGTTGTATTGCAGATTTTCATCAGAGATTGCGCAAGTCACACAAACGCACAAACTCTACACGGTTTTTGTTGAGCCACTGTCAAAATAAAAGTCTCTTTCATCAATATAAAGCATGCTTTGTTTGATAAGATGTTATTTTAAGTTGTAAAAAAAAAATGGTTTCCATCAAAGCCTACTTTGAATACAGCATTGATAGTCCAATAACAATTTGATTTGCTTTAATACTTTAGTTACACAGGAGAAATAAACACACGGTGTTTAGTGTTATTACATCATACCAGACCACCTCGCAAACACATGTGACAACACTGTTAAAAAACATCACACACACATACTTCAATGCTATAACCCTCCTTCCTGTCTGCACAGGAAGCGGTTCCATCCTACCTGGCCACCTCGCCCATCATGTCCGACGGGGCCATTTTGATCAGCGCGTCCCTGATGAAATTTGAAATTTGAACATTTTAAAATGTTTTGTATTAAGATTACTGAAATTGAGCCACTGGGGATCCTGAAGATTCTTACAGAACATGCATACAGTCTTTATGTGAAAGTGAAAATAAACAGAAAGGGGAAATGTGCAGACGGAGAGGCCAACATGTATTTCACATCAACCACGTTCACGTGCAACAGTGCTGATGTCAGAGCTATGGCAGGCAAGAATCAACAGACCCCTGCCTCGTGTATTAACAGTAGCCTTAAGG
>PIJE02000872.1:56409-103909 GCA_002895965.2 Coryphaenoides rupestris
ATCACTCGTTCGCAGCTCGCGGGCCGTTTGTAAGGACTCTTTAAGGACTCCCTGTGTTATTTTAACGCAGATAAAAGGAGCCGCCATCTTGGCTCCGACGGCATCTACCTGGATGACATCACAGAACTAGAACCCGAGGTGGTGGCGCTGTATTTTCCTAAAAGGTACCTGGCGGAACACAACAAACGCACACAAAGACACACACATACAGTACACACAGACACGCAAATGGCAGCAAACCCGCAGGCAAACGAGACTAACCAGTCCGGTGTTTTCCGGTCACCGCCAGCGAGGGAGGTGCGACCACGAGGCCGTGTCCGGAGCAGGGGCCGCGCAGCGCAAGTCTTTCCCCGCAGTCGGTGAGCTCCGGGGGGGACAGCGGGGTGGACAGCTACTGCGACCAGATGACCGACCTGCCCACCATCACCATCTCTCTGTGTGGAGGCCTCAGCAACAACCGGGAGATCACGAAAGGTAACAAGAAGAAGAAAAGTCACGTCCAACTATTGATACGGAACATTGTTTTTACACGAATTACAATAAGTGCATTTGTCCAAGAGCGTGCCGGGACAGTAAGATTTGAAAATAACAAGTTTCAAACCCTCATGATTGTTACGTTTATTTTTAGTTTAGCTTCAAGCACTCATCAGATTTATCAAATGAAGTTCAAGTCAAGTGACTTCTAAAACAAAGCTAATTGTTTGTTTCTTTGTTTGTTTGTTTGTTTGTTTGTTTCTTGTCGGCTCCGTCTTTGTCCCTCCAGAGCAGTTCCAAGAGAAGGCCATCTCCTACCAGAAGTTTTCGGAGAACCCCACCCTCATCGACGACCCCAACCTGGTGGTGAAGATCGGCTCTAAGTAAGTGAGAGAGGGTCCGGCGCCTCTGGTGTACCTCACACACACACACACACACACACACACACACACGTCAACACAAGAAGCAGCAGCACTTCAGTCCTCAAGTATGACCCAATGATGCTATGGAAAGCCCAAGCCAGCCAACCACAATGCAAATGTGTGTGTCTGTGTGCGTGTGCATATTTGCAATAGCATAGATAACGTTAAGGCTGTGGAGAAAAGAATTGCGTATATTTCCGGCCGCGAGGAGGCTTCTGCATTTTGCTGCTGAATTGATTTCCTGAAAAAAGGTTTACGAAATCCATGTTATTAATGTTGTTGTTGTTGTTGTTGTTGTTGTTGTTGTTTTCTGCGCCTTAGGTACTATAATTGGAACACTGCAGCGCCACTGATGCTGGCCATGCAAGTCTTCCAGAAGCCTCTGCCAACGGTAGGCGCTGGACACACACACACACACACACAGGCACACACACACAGGGACATATGCACAGGGACATATGCACAGGGACATATTCACAAGCACACACACGTGCACAGGCACACAGGCACAGGGACACACACTTATGCACACACACACACACACACACACATACATACACCCAGGCGTACACACACAGGGACACACACACACACACACACATGCACACGGACATGCACACACACTAGATAGCTACACTACGCCCCCTTGTGGCAAGAAAATACTGCGTCGTGAAAGTATTGCAAATATTTTTTACATCACAATGACACTTGACTGCATGCATGCCATTCCAACATGTCATTAGTCAGGTAGTTTTACACCAGAGAGTGACACTAATTGCCTTTGCGGTGCTTAAGAAAAATAAACCATTCACTGGTGACCCGTTAAGTTGAACAACGTCTTCCTCTCTCTTCCACCTTCTTGTATTGCTCCTCCACTATCTGCTCCATCCATCCCTCCATCCATCCGTCTGTCCATCCCATCTAGTTCTCTTGCCTGAGTTGTCTTTATGCGGCCTTAGAATACATTTTCGGCTGTGTGAGCGGTGCGATAGGCTACAGCGATGTAGGTCTTATTTGTCTTGTTTTAACGTCGCTGTTATTTATCATTTATGTTTTTTTTACGTTGAATTTGTACTCATATATGAACCCTAGTGAGGCAAAAACACACATAAACCTCATAAGTATTACACAATTGGTTACAGCAGTGTCAGGTCCTCCTATTTTCTTTGCCCAAAAAGACCTTCTACCAGTCTTTTCTCTTCTTTAAAAAACCATTAATTCCATCCGAGACTCATCGCTGTTCTGTCACAGTTTGTTTATTTCTCTTTCAGTTTGCCTTTGCTTCTTTAAGTGGTTTTTTTGTGTGTTTTTGTTTTCGGCCATGCTGTGTGTGTGTGTGTGTGTGTCTTGTGTGTGTCTGTGTGTGTGTACATGCGCTTCATTCCAGACTACTGTAGAGAACATCATGAAGGAGAAGATGCCCAAGAAGGGGGGGAGGTGGTGGTTCTCCTGGAGGGGGAGGACCAGCAGCACAAAATCGGTACGCACAGGATAGCAATTTGACGTTATGAAGCGGCCCAATCAACACGCGGCACGTAACGAGAGGGCCGATCTCATTGGCCGATAACAGTGACGCCTGATGAGAGAGCCGCTCTGATTGGCTGATGGTGTGCTGGATATTAAACTGCAATTCTGCTGCCTCTCTTATGACTGAAGGGAGCCTATGGCGTTCATCATGTGCGGCTTTAAATGTTGTAATGCTAATCCGGTGATTCGTGATCTCATGTTGTCTCTCTGCAGGAGTCCAGCTCTGACTGTGGAGGCGTGGCTTCGGAGGAGCAGTCTGAGAGCATGGCGGGGATGAACGGGTGGGAAGCAGCACAACTCAAACCCGACAATTGCATATTTGTATTTTCTAACGGATCCATAAGACCAGACTGTAAGTGAGTCCGTACCTAATCCAGACTAACCGAATCATGTTGCTGGATGCGGGATCTGTAAACCTGTGCATAATTGGCAAACACAAACTCGGCCAGCAGTAGGAAACTGTAAAAAAGTGTCTTTAAAAGTTTACAATTATCACTGTGTAGACTGACCACTTGTAGAAGCTTCACCCACTCGCGCAAACCGGGCATATCTCCGCCCCTTGCGGTTGTGGGTTTCCTGTTTCCGGTTTCCTGTGTCCCGCTTCCCCCAGTGGTTCTGCTGTTAACACAGTATCACTTCTGGATCCCAGCAGCTCCCTTACTGTGGACCTTGTCTGTTACTTCCCAGACACAAGGAGGAGACGTCCTCCAGCGACGACGACCACAAGTCGCAGGGCACGCAAGGCTCCGACTCCGTCCAATTGGAAGCGGTGCTTTCGCCGGCGGGCGTGTCTTACAAGAAGACGCTCCGCCTCACCTCAGAGCAACTGGTGAGAGGCCTGCTGAGTACTGTGGACACGTGCACACACACATGCACAAGGGACAAAGGACAAGACAGAGACAAGGGACAGCATGGCTGTTAATAGAATGCACACAAACACATTTTTTATTCAGTGGATTTTTTTCCTTTATTCATTCCAATGTATCTGTATGTTATTGTAGGATATATTTCTTGTCCTTTGTGGAGCCATGTTCTGCATTGTGATTTCTCTCTCCATCTCTCCCTCTCCCATCTCTCTCTCTCTCTCTCTCTCTCTCTCTCTCTCTCTCTCTCTCTCTCTCTCTCTCTCTCCCGAGACGGACACACTGCAATAACACATGTGTGTCGTGTGTGTGTGTGTGTGTGTGTGTGTGTGTGTGTGTGTGTCACCTGTGCAAGGCGGAGAAGAGGCTGCTGGGGCGAGCATGAGGGGCCCTGGGCAGGATGGTCCCCGCTCGTTCACCCACTGCAGGTAACCTCGCGCGTCATGTCTGCCATGCCGATGGCCCGCGCAGAGCAGTACAGGAACTTATAGCCATTCCTGGGGAGGAGAGAGGGGGGGGAGAGAGAGGGAGAAAGAGGGAGAGAGAGAGGAGAGAGAGAGAGAGAGAGAGAGAGAGAGAGAGAGGAGAGAGAGAGAGAGAGAGAGAGAGAGAGAGAGAGAGAGGGGGCGGGAGAGAGAGAGAGGGAAGAGAGGGAGGGGAGGGAGGGAGTGAGGGAGGGGAGAGAGAGAACTTTACATACCGGCACTAATGTTATAATAAGATTAGACAGTACTTAATAATCCAGAAATTCGGGCAGGGTGTGTAATAGTGAATATAATAATCTAGGTCGGTCCTCAGCAATGGAAGTAATGAGTGTTTAAATGAGTGCCTATTTGGGACAGCAGTACTCAGCACTGAGACATTAGTATGCTGCTTACTGGCTGACTTTGTGGTAGAGTTGGGCGATGCCCTGGTGGGTCCAGTCCTTGCCCAGGGTGGGCAGGATATGGCCCAGAGTGTCTGACCTGCAAGCGCACGCACACACACACACACACACACACACACACACACACACACACACACACACACACACACACACACACACACAGACACACACACACACACACCGTTCTGTTAGCTTTTTGCGATGACGTGGCATTTGTGAGAGTTGGCCATGTAAACATTGTTAAGTCAACACAAGGTACAAATGTAGCTGTGCAAAAACACACACACATACACACACAAACTGAATGTGTGTGTTTTTTTTTCCTGGTCATCCGATCGACATCACCCTTGGCAGGCGTATTGCCGAGTACCCCAGGAAGTGCAGTGTTGAAAACTATAAATATATATATGTGTACATATGTGTATATAAACTGCATATATACTGTGTATATATATACACCGTAGAGATATCTGTATACCTTGTGATGGTGCCGTCGATGTCCGAGATGATGATCTTGTCATCCCAGTTCCACAGGTAGATGGTGCCCTGGCAGCGGCAGGTGCCCTGGTACTGGGTGGTGACACTGAACGCCACGTCATTGGGCCCCTCTTGCAGCTGCAGGGACAGCTGCCCAGACAGAGAGAGAGAGAGACAGAGAGGGAGAGAGAGAGAGGGGGGGAGAGAGAGAGAGAGAGAGAGAGAGAGAGAGAGAGAGAGAGAGAAGAGAGGGGAGAGAGAGAGAGAGAGAGAGAGAGAGAGAGAGAGAGAGAGAGGAGAGAGAGAGAGAGAGAGAGAGAGAGAGAGAGAGAGAGAGAGAGAGGGAGAGAGAGAGAGAGAGAGAGAGAGAGAGAGAGAGAGAGAGAGAGAGAGAGAGAGAGAGAGGGAGAGAGAGAGAGAGAGAGAGAGAGAGAGAGAGAGAGAGGGAGAGAGAGAGAGAGAGAGAGAGAGAGAGAGAGAGAGAGAGAGAGAGGGAGGAGACAAGAGAGGGAGAGGGAGAGAGAGAGAGAGAGAAAGAACATGGCTAAAGGACAAGAAATATATCCTACAATAACATACAGATACATTGGAATGAATAAAGGAAAAAAATCCACTGAATAAAAAATGTGTTTGTGTGCATTCTATTAACAGCCATGCTGTCCCTTGTCTCTGTCTTGTCCTCTGTCCCTTGTGCACGTGTGTGTGCACGTGTCCACAGTACTCAGCAGGCCTCTCACCAGTTGCTCTGAGGTGAGGCGGAGCGTCTTCTTGTAAGACACGCCCGCCGGCGAGAGCACCGCTTCCAATTGGACGGAGTCGGAGCCTTGCGTGCCCTGCGACTTGTGGTCGTCGTCGCTGGAGGACGTCTCCTCCTTGTGTCTGGGAAGTAACAGACAAGGTCCACAGTAAGGGAGCTGCTGGGATCCAGAAGTGATACTGTGTTAACAGCAGAACCACTGGGGGAGGCGGGACACAGGAAACCGGAAACAGGAAACCCACAACCGCAAGGGGCGGAGATATGCCCGGTTTGCGCGAGTGGATAAGCATATGGTGGTCAGTCTACACAGTCATTTGAAACTTTTAAAGACACTTTTTTACAGTTTCCTACTGCTGGCCGAGTTTGTGTTTGCCAATTATGCACAGGTTTACAGATCCCGCATCCAGCAACATGATTCGGTTAGTCTGGATTAGGTACGGACTCACTTACAGTCTGGTCTTATGGATCCGTTAGAAAATACAAATATGCAATTGTCGGGTTTGAGTTGTGCTGCTTCCCACCCGTTCATCCCCGCCATGCTCTCAGACTGCTCCTCCGAAGCCACGCCTCCACACTCAGAGCTGGACTCCTGCAGAGAGACAACATGAGTTCACGAATCACCGGATTAGCATTACAACATTTAAAGCCGCACATGATGAACGCCATAGGCTCCCTTCAGTCGTAAGAGAGGCAGCAGAATTGCAGTTTAATATCCAGCACACCATCAGCCAATCAGAGCGGCTCTCTCGTCAGGCGTCACTGTTATCGGCCAATGAGATCGGCCCTCTCGTTACGCGCGGCGTGTTGATTGGGCCGCTTCATAACGTCAAATTGCTATCCCGTGCGTACCGATTTTGTGCTGCTGGTCCTCCCCCTCCAGGAGAACCACCACCTCCCCCCCTTCTTGGGCATCTTCTCCTTCATGATGTTCTCTACAGTAGTCTGGAATGAAGCGCATGTACACACACACAGACACACACAAGACACACACACACACACACACACACAGCATGGCCGAAAACAAAAACACACAAAAAAACCACTTAAAGAAGCAAAGGCAAACTGAAAGAGAAATAAACAAACTGTGACAGAACAGCGATGAGTCTCGGATGGAATTAATGGTTTTTTAAAGAAGAGAAAAGACTGGTAGAAGGTCTTTTTGGGCAAAGAAAATAGGAGGACCTGACACTGCTGTAACCAATTGTGTAAGACTTATGAGGTTTATGTGGGTTTTTGCCTCACTAGGGTTCATATAGGGTTCATAGAGTACAAATTCAACGTAAAAAAAACATAAATGATAAATAACAGCGACGTTAAAACAAGACAAATAAGACCTACATCGCTGTAGCCTATCGCACCGCTCACACAGCCGAAAATGTATTCTAAGGCCGCATAAAGACAACTCAGGCAAGAGAACTAGATGGGATGGACAGACGGATGGATGGAGGGATGGATGGAGCAGAAGGTGGAAGAGAGAGGAAGACGTTGTTCAACTTAACGGGTCACCGGTGAATGGTTTATTTTCTTAAGCACCGCAAAGGCAATTAGTGTCACTCTCCGGTGTAAAACTACCTGACTAATGACATGTTGGAATGGCATGCGTGCAGTCAAGTGTCATTGTGATGTAAAAAATATTTGCAATACTTTCACGACGCAGTATTTTCTTGCCACCAGGGGGCGTAGTGTCGCTATCTAGTGTGTGTGCATGTCCGTGTGCATGTGTGTGTGTGTGTGTGTGTCTGTGTGTGTGTGTGTGTGTGTGTGTGTGTGTGTGTGTGTGTGTGTGTGTGTGTGTGTGCTCTGGTGTGTGTGTGTGTGTCCTGTGCATATGTCCCTGTGTGTGTGTGCCTGTGTGTGTGTGTGTGTGTGTGTCCAGCGCCTACCGTTGGCAGAGGCTTCTGGAAGACTTGCATGGCCAGCATCAGTGGCGCTGCAGTGTTCCAATTATAGTACCTAAGGCGCAGAAAACAGCAACAACAACAACAACAACAACAACAACAACAACATTAATAACATGGATTTCGTAAACCTTTTTTCAGGAAATCAATTCAGCAGCAAAATGCAGAAGCCTCCTCGCGGCCGGAAATATACGCAATTCTTTTCTCCACAGCCTTAACGTTATCTATGCTATTGTCAGTGTGTCCGTACTCCAGACTCGCTGGTGGTTGTTGCTCTAGAAGGTTGACATGGGAAGGCTTACAGGCTCTGTATGAAGAGCTCTGAATGCTCATCCCTGTGTTGGTGTGCATTACAGGGAGGTGATTGAGAAGAAACCAGAGAAGTTCAAGGTGGAGTGTCTGACCGACATCAAGAACCTCTTCTACCCCAACAAAGAGCCCTTCTATGCAGCCTTTGGCAACAGACCGACGGTGCGCATCCCTCCTACTAACTCATATTTTAATATTCTTACTGAGAACTGAAATCATTCAGACTTCAGAGCCATTGTACATGAATAGAAACGGTGTTTGTGTGTACTTACTGACTCTATAATGACACAGCCGTGCTGCCCCCTTGTCTGTGTGTGCAGGATGTGTTCTCCTATAAGGAGGTGGGGGTCCCCTTGAACCGGATCTTCACCGTCAACCCCAAAGGAGAGCTGGTGCAGGAACACGCCAAGACCAACATCTCATCGTAAGTCACAGCCACCCCCCCGCCCCCCTACTCCCCCACCCACTCCTGTGAGTAAACATTTAAAAAACATCATCTATACAAAATGTCGAGGCGAATTTTGCCATCGTTGTGATTTCTCTCTCTCTCCAGATACGTGCGTCTGGGGGAAGTGGTCGACCACATCTTTCCTCTGCTCATGAGAGGCAGTTCCTCCGCCTTCCCCTGCGCCGACACCTTCAGCCAATTCACCTACTGGAGGGAGCAGCTCCCTCTGGTGGAAGATGAGGAAACTACACCGCCGGAGACGACGAGCGCCACCGGTGACGACGACCACTGCAGCGGACAGGATGTGGGCAGCGTGTTGCCTCCCCTAAGATTGTGTTAAATGTGTACCCTCCATGGTGTGTGTGTGTGTGTGTGTGTGTGTGTGTGTGTGTGTGTGTGTGTGTGTGTGTGTGTGTGTGTGTGTGTGTGTGTGTGTGTGTGTGTGTGTGTGTGTGGTCAATTCAGACCTGTGATGTCATGTTTTGAGAGTTTCATTGAGGAGGAGGCCCTAGGAGCTATAGTCTTAAAATGCACAATGTTCACATTAAACAGCACTTTCTTTAAGGGTCGCCATCCATGGCTGTTGTATGAAATGATGTATGTACAGCATATGCATAGAAATATGAGATGAAATAGTTTTAAGGTACTCAGGCAGCTTACATGTGATCTAGGCTTAGGATTTTTTGTATTTATTGTTGAAAAAAACGCTGCTTATTTAATCTATATATGGTTTCATTGCTGTTTCATGCTGTATTCGGCAGTATGGTATATATTGAGACAGCTATCAATATTCAATAATCCTTAATACTCACGGTTTGTTATTTTATTAGACATTTAGACCTAAGTTATTTAAACTTGTGTTCTTATATTTTTCGAATATATATTTTATAGATTCTTGTTGAAGACTGAATGCATGTCACTGCGTGTGATGCCCACATGCGCTACGTCAATATTATATTTTGCTGTATCTTGAAAGTCTAGATTTCAGATGGTATATTAAGAAGCACAATGCATGTGGATGAATGTGTATGCGGTTGTGTATGCAGTTTCGTTTAAGCAAATATATTCACAGGAAGAGAAAAAGCCTTAACTTACAAAACTTGAAGGATTCAAGTGATGGTATTTCTAAGTTTGCATGTGTGTCTCAGTGTTTGTGTGTGTCTGTGTGTGTGTGTGTGTGTGTGTGTGTGTGTGTGTGTGTGTGTGTGTGTGTGTGAAAATGACATGCAAAATTGTATTGTCCTTTCAGTTCAACTGTTCAAACTTGACAACCTTTTGTCATGTCAATCATGGAAACTCCTCCTTCTCCCTGTTCATGCTGTACATCTGCCATAGATTTGAACACCAAAGTGTGTGTGTGTGTGTGTGTGCGTGTGTCTCGCTGCATGTATCCAGTCTCCTGCCAAGCATTGTGTTATTTCAGTGGGTGTCGTTTTCGCCGCGTCTTTCACTGTTTAGTCGATTCCTCTCACACATTCAGGGTAGAGATTAGAAGCCTGACTTGGTCGATCAGATTACTTTTCCTGGTCCGGCCAAACAATCAAATGCATTGGTTTAATAACAAAAGCCCTGCAGAAATGATACATGAGAACTGAGGACAAGTGAAAATAACGTATTATTATTATTATTATTATTATTATTATTAATAATAATAATACTTTTAAGAGTGGGAATATGTAGCACATATGGGAAATGTATTCAGTAACTGTCACTGTGAATTGCAGATTGTTGTTTATTTTACTATATTGCGTTCTCATTTCTTTTAGTTACAGGCCTGGTCACTGAATATCAAATCACAAAAGTATTGTAGGACGTATGTAGCGAGAGAGAGAGAGAGAGGTGGATATTTACTCATGCTCATTAGCCTAATTCTTTCTATGAAAGAGGTCAGCTGGCTGTTTTCACTGATCACTGTTCACTCAACTTAGTTCTCAGCAGTACATTGTTCTTTTCTTTTTCTTTGACCAATTCACTGTTAAACCGTTGTGATCTCAATTCAATAAAGTTGCCTTGGAATAATTCCACGACAATAATAAACACATTGTGTGTGTGTGTTGATTTGCCATATCTTTAGGAATTTGACTTTGACTCTCCTTTCCCAGTAATGTGACCTCATTTGACCTATGGAGGGACTATTCAGGAGGAGTCTGCCATCCCTGCATTGAATTCAGACCTGTCATGTCATGATTTGAGAGTTTCATGGCAGCTTAATAATTAATAACAATAGCAATATCTTTATGCACTTCCCCCTCCCAGTAATGTGGGGTGACCCCTGTATAGGACGACCCAAGGAGCCTGCAGTCCCTGCGTCGGCCTGCGAGGGGCGCTCCTCCTGAAGCGCAGCGTCGCTATTGGTCAGGAGTATGTTATAGCAGCAGCAGCACCCTGGGGTGTCCCGCAGAGCTTCACTATAGTAGCCCACGATGAGGGCAGGTTGACCAGCAGAGCGACTATACGGAATACACCATGTCGACCGCGGTAAGACCAAGGCTGTCATACAATATTACATAGAAATGCTGCTGTTGTTGTTGTTGTTCTTCTTGTTATACCGGACCGGTATGTTTAGTTAATTTGCATGCACGTTGCCTTGACGTGGCTTTACGAGGTTTATCACTGTGCAACGTTTCCCGCGATTGCTCAACAGAGATTAAAATAAAGGACGAGGACAAGCTGTTCGTTTGTCCTCGTCGTCCCCATTATCTACAGTCCAAAGAGCTCAGGTCCGCAGTACATTGATTTTAGTTGTAAACAAAAGCCAAGCCAAGCCAAGCCAAGCGCCCCGTGAGTGACGTGGCTGGGGAATCCCGGAGTGTAGCGTTATATCCGGAAATGTGGCGACGTTTCCGGTTTTCTCAATGCCTATGCACTGGTGGTACTCTCGCTCTCTCAGCGCTTAAAGCCCATGTCACTGAAAGTCCCGCCCTCTCCGTAGCCAATAACGCCAATTTGGAGCATCCCCTTCCAGGCATAGTTTCTACATAGATATGAGCAGACTCAATTCAATTACATTTCAATTCAAGAGCTTTATTGACATGATGGGAAACATTGCCAAAGCGAGTGGTAAATAAAAAGTCTATTTATAAAGAACTAAATATCTACAGTAAAAGTAAAAAAATATAAAATTACAAAAGTAAGATACAATAAAAAAGAAAAAAAATGGAAAAGAAAGAGAAGAAATGAAATATAAATGTTTTTACAAAAAAATGAAATAAAAAGATATACAGTGTGTGTGTGTGTGTGTTGTGTGTGTGTACACAATATAAAAATAATGATGATAATAATAAAGTGGCATTGACAGGTGATTGATAATCTTTATGGGGGTTGTATTCCGTTGGATGTCCTTCTCCTGTCGCAATCTTGCTGCTGTGTTTGCACATTCCTGTACCTTGCCCAGCAGATATGGACGTTTTTGGTTGTTTAAGTTTTCAAAATTCTTTTGGGTGTTTGAGATCTGTGGGAAGTATGTATCTCTAATGTCTTGGTATAGGAGGCAGGTTGTTAGGAAGTGTAGCTGGGTTTCCACCTCCTGTTGGGTGCAGTGGGTACAGAGTCTGTCTTCTCTTGGTAGCCAGGTCTGCCGGTGGCGGCCTCTCTCCACGGCGAGGCTGTGCTCGCTGAGTCTGTATCTAGTCAAGGATGTCCTGAGTCACAGTGCTCAGGTATTCTGCCGTTGTGTATTGTCTGTTTAGGGCCAAATAGCATTCTAATTTACTCTGTTTTTTGGTTGATTCTTTCCAGTGTGTTCTTTTTGTTTTCTTATAATTTGGTTTATTCTAATGGGGTTTCTGTCTGGTGGCTCTGCTTGGTTTTGTGAATAGAGTCCCAGAACCAGCTGGCCGAGGGGGCATCGCTCTAGAGTCTCTCTGTGGATGAGGGCTTTGTTATGGAGCGTGTCGGGCTCACTGTCTTTTAGGTGGTTATGAAATTTGAACACTGAGAACACTTGAGACTCACAGACATAGACGAAACAAACAAAAAGCGAGCAGAAGCGTAGAACAAGAAGCATAGCCTACATATATATATAGTATAGTAGACAATAATAAAATAGCCTGTTCTGTCCTGTTTCTGTGCTTTATCTCAACCAATAATATTGTCCCATGTCAATAATGTGTTGATTGGTCACGTCTCCTGTGGGCCTAATATCCGACTTCCATCACATATAATCTGTCAAGTCTGTAGTTAAAGTCTCACACCTCCTCTGGTCCCTCAGTCTCTGGATGGCGCCGAGCACTTTATGGACATCCTGGAGGACCTCCGGCGCAGCGGGGACCTGGGCCACGCCTTCAGGAGCTTCAAGCCCCCCGTGGCGACCTCTAGCGTCGGCGGCCCGCTGCCCTGCACCGCCGCTGACCTCAGCGCCACCGTGCTCAAGTCCCAGCACCTGCGCTACGTCGCCAAGGAGGTGTGTGTGTGTGTGTGTGTGTGTGTGTGTGTGTGTGTGTGTGTGTGTGTGTGTGTGTGTGTGTGTGTGTGTGTGTGTGTGTGTGTGTGTGTGTGTGTGTGTGTGTGTGTGTGTGTGTGTGTGTGTGTGTGTGTGTGTGGCCTACTGTGCACTTGCTCATGCACCTTATGTCATGGAAAAAAAAGTTAACATCGTATTATTAATTTAATATAACTACAGTAAAGAACATGAGAAAAATGAATGTATTTACAGTTAGTTTATATTTTTTTATTTTTCTTAGGCTTAGATTCACTGTAAATTTGTGCATATGTTATTTTATTTGTATTATTCTATTGTTTATTTCTCTATTGTTTATTATTATATTGCTATGCAACCTCTGGCACAAGAATTTCCTTCAGGATTAATAACGTATCTTATCTTAGTTACATTAATGTAGTTGCTGCATTGCTTCAGAAATAAATAAATAAAAAAACAACAACAAAAAAACCTCTCCATCCTCGTTTAGGTCGCCGCGGAAACAGGCTCCTCGGTGGAGGCGGTGGAGGAGCAGGCGGGGGCCATACTGAGGGAGATGTCCCAGAACCTGCAGCTGAGCTCCATCCGCCTGCTGGGCTACGCGTTCAGCAAGACCATGAGGAGGCTGTACACCGGCGTGCACGTCAACATGGACGGACTCGACAGGGTCAGGACCACCGCACACACTTCCTGTATACGTTTGGTCGTTTTTAGTTGCGTTTCTTATTTAAATGCTTTTTCTCATCAAGTCATTTCTGCTGTGAAGCCCTCAAGCCCCCCAATATGACCTCGGCAACTAACGAGCGATTCCACTGTGAACGTGGTCAGTTATGGTTCGTCCGGTTCTGGGTTCGAATCCCAATTGTTGTTGTTTATTGGGATGTCCGGGGAACCTGCTCTGATCCCCGCAGCTCCGACAGGCCACCCAGGAGCACCCTGTCATCCTGATGCCCAACCACCGCAGCTACATGGACTTCCTCATCATCTCCTACCTGATGTTCACCTACGACCTGCCCATCCCCGTCATCGCAGCGGGAATTCGCAAGTATCTATTTCGATTTGAGCGCTTTTGTTGCTTTTCGAACGTCGCATCATATACTAAAAAAACCCAATGAAAGATTAATTAATTAAAGAGATAAAATTGGGGGGATGGAGGATTGACTCGTGTTTAATCCATGAGAAACTTTCCATTATAGCTCATTTAGCTCAGACGGATATTTTTGATTGGAGCAAATGGCTGCATCATGTGTTTTCTATGTCAGCCATGTCTTGTTGTACAGACAGTCACAAGTTTATCTCTTATCTATCTCTCTCTTTCTCTCCCTCTCTCTCACCTTCCAGCGCTGGCGAGAATGAAGCTGTTCGGTGAGATATTCCGACGTTGCGGAGCGTTCTACATTCGCCGCGCCATTGGCTCAGACAAGCTGTACTGGGCGGTTCTCTCCGAGTACGTCAAGACCATCGTACGGGTGAGACCGCAGACCCGGTTGCGCTGCTGTAGCACAGTAGGCCCACTGTATCCCAGATTACTGCTCAGGTAACGCACCTGTAAGACCACCTGTGGTCCTTCACCTGTGACTGACCCGGTGTGTTGTTGTGGTGCAGACAGGCTATGCCCCCCTGGAGTTCTACGTGGAGGGACTGCGCAGTCGCACGCTGAAGGCCCTGCCCCCCAAGCTGGGTGAGTGAAGACCCCTCTCTCTTCTCCCCAAGACCTTCCAGAACCTTCTCATGATAACGCATGCTGCTGCTGCTGCTGCGGCACATGTGATTGTATCCTGTGGGAATAATGCTATCGAATTACTTTTTGCGTCCAAAATAGACTTGGTCTCCTTGTATTTCACTTTTGGGTCGTGTTTCACATATGTAACGGAACTTTGCACTCTGAGCTTTGGGTTTATAAAATATGATGAGATGAGATAGAACTTTATTAATCCTGAAGGGAATTCTTGTGCCAGAGGTTGCTCAGAAATAACAACATAAGAATAAAAAAACAATAGAATAATAATTACATTTAAGTGGATAAGCCTAATAGAATACCAATAAATGTAAGATACATTTAGTAAAAAAACATAAATTAACTAGAGTAGAAAAGTTGGCAATGGTATTGAAAAGTACTATTGCGCATGATATTGAGAATATTGCTGTGTGTGTGTGTTTGTGGAAAAAAATATCGGGATATATATCGTATATCGATATTCAACCTAAATATATCGGGATATGACTTTTGGTCCATATCGCCCAGCCCTACTATAGTTAGACATGTCCTATTGGTTGTGCTACAAAATGATCAATAACTAGTATTAGGTCGATGTTCATGTTTGAATCACAACCAATGCACTTTTATGAATGAACCATAAACTGTGTGTTGGTGAATGACGTATATTATAAAAAGAGTCACTGGAGAGTGACACGAGTGTCTGAATGGGAGAAAACGTTCCTGAACGTATATTGTGCCATTCTCAATATATACAGTATGTATATATTGTATATTTATATCGCTTATTTTTTGCCTACGTACTGTTGCCTGCCATGTCACAAGAGTTTCACTGTACACAATGGCCCTGGATTGTGATGTGACAATACAACACTTTGACTTTGATTTCCTCTTTTGGGTGAACACACTCACCAGGTCTCACTATCCGAGATGAAACATAATAATTGAATCTCCGTTATACTACTGAACATCTATCAATCATCATCCATCTGAACAAAATACTCTCTCTCGCTTTCTCTATGACTCCTCAGGCTCGGTCAGTGAAATAGCATTACTATTACTAGCTTTTGTTTCTTCCATTTTATATAATAATGATATAACTCTAATCATCGTGTATTTCTGTCTTGGTTGGACAGGGTCTGCTGAAGGCCCGCAGCATCCTGCAGGAGAACTACGGAAGCATGCATGTCAACTTTGGCCAGCCTCTGTCCGTCAGACAGCTCTGTCTGGGCCGCTTCAACCGCCACCACTACAACCTCATACCCCGGTATGAGGTCACAGAAAGTCGCTGCTTTGTAAAATGAAACGTAGACAGAAATAAGGACAGAAATAAGGAAATGGTATAAGGTCTATAGGGAGGATCTGGGTTTGATTCCCAATGTCTGTAGTGGAGGTATCCATGAGCAACCGTAGCCCCCCATTTTTTTAAATCACTTGCCTGAAATCACTATAGCTCTCTTACAGTGAATTCAGATTAATCTGCTAAATATGAAAAAATAAAATAAAAAAATGATCCATTCCATTTTTACAGTTTTCTTTTCTCCAAACTTTGTTTCATGGAGCTTTTCTCCATCTTATTTATTCTATTCTATTCCCACCACCCTGAACCCCACCCCAACCCACCCTCCCGTGCCCACCCAGAGACCTGCCCCAGCGGCCCAGGGAGGACATGCAGGCGTGCGTCAGCTGGCTGGCGCACCGCGTGGTGCGGGCCCAGGAGCGGGGCTCGGTGCTGAGCCCCTGGTCCCTCATGGCGTGCGCTCTGCTCCAGGTCCCCGCCGCCACCCTGGTGCAGGAGGGCCTGGCCTGGGAGACGCTCGCCCGCAGCACCCTCTGGCTCCGGAGGCTAGCGCTGGACTGCGGAGCGCATCTCAACTGGCCCTCCGGTGGGTGGATGAAGTCAATTCAATTTCCAAAACCTTTATTTAAGTACTTGAACGTCATTGGCACATTTTACATACATACTGTACATATTACCCCTAAGACCACCCAATCAGACCCCGCCAGAAAATTGTCGGCCAATGGAATTCAGACACACGAGAGACAGCGGAGAAAACCACCCACTGTTGAAAAGTGATTGACTTCCAAATGTTCAAATTTGCTGTAATTTCTATCAGCTATTTTACTCTTCGACGCTATTTTAATGTTCTACCGACACTATTACAGTGTTAAAGTTTAATAACATTCATGAATTATATGTTTTTTGTTGTATTGTTTTCACTCCTTCAATGTAATAGACATTTAATACATAGTTTGGTAAGCGAGCGTGCAAAGCTATCCTACAAATGCTGGCGTGCTTCAGTAACTCCCTATCTGGCCACTAGGGGGCGCTGGGTAAGACAGGGTAAGACAACGGCAAGGTCTTCTTCAGTGGCACCTGCCAGTGTCTCACTGTGGTACACGAAATGCTTCTTGACTGTGAGGAAGATCAGACAGATTAGATGAATGCGAGTTGGAACGAGCGTTCAGATTCACTTAGGAGACGTCCCGGGGATTAAAACACCCCAAGTCTATGACCCTGAAGCAGCCTCACTGAACCGACTCACTGTCAAGTGTGAGCACTCACTCACTCACTCACTCACTCACTCACTCACTCACTCACTCACTCACTCACTCACTCACTCACTGACTGACTGACTGACTGACTTAACAAAGTGCTTTGACAAACTGCCCACAATGCCGTGGTTCAGGTGGACAGGCGAGGGCCGCTGTCCTCGTCGTTATTTCACTGCGGTTTCATTTCCTCCATTTTGTTTTTACTCCTCACACCCCCATGTACTGGTCTCTCCTCCAGAGGACACCAGGGATTGGGACGAGGTGATGTCCTCCAGCATGGCTCTCCATCGCTCGGTGGTTCGACGTAAGGGAGGTCGAGTATTCCTGGCGGGGGAGGAGGGCTTCCCGGAGAGACGGCCAATCGGTGCGGAGGAGGAGGAGAAGGAGGAGGGCGTGGCCCGGCGAGCGGTGGCGGTGCTCATGGTGTCGTCCTACAGGAACCAGGCGCTGCACGTGTTTGCGCGGCCGGCCATGCTAGCGGTCGCCATGCACGTCACGGCCAGCAGGAGGCGAAGTGAGCTCCAGGCCTTCTTCGTCTTCCTCCTGGACGTCTTCTCCAACGAGTTCATCTTCACCCCCGGACAATCCTCTCAGGTGACGCCCGGGCACGTGGGCTGCTATTAAATCAGCTTATTTCTAAAGTGACTGATGTTGTTCATGATCATCGATGATTTAACGATTGAATCATGATTGGGATTATTTTTTTACAACCATTATTTTAGTTTTTTTATAGTTTTTCATTCGCTTTGGTTGATATTGTTACTCATTGACGTGGACGAAGCTACGAACTCTAATCTCTACCAGTGCATCTCAGTTCTGTTAGCCCGTCGAGCGAGCCGACCCATACAACCTGCGCTCGTGTGTGTGTGTGTGTGTGTGTGTGTGTGGATCAGGACTTTGAGGACGCCTGCTCCCTGCTGGAGAAGGTCGGAGCCATCCAGTCGACCCAGGAGGAGATACTAGTGACCGAGGAGGGGCCCCGGACCCTGCGCTTCCTGGAGACGCTTCTGCGACCCTTCCTGGACGCCTATCAGGTCACGTGATGCCCTTTAGCTGTCGCTTGAACTGACAGAAGAGGCTGTCTCATTTTTTTTTTTTGCATATAAATGTGATCATTTCTTTGCTTCTCGATGACTTATTGCACCTGTAAATGTGTGTTCATTTGTGTTGTTGTTGTTTTTCGTTATGTTTAGGTTGGATGCAGTCATCTGTGTGCAGAGGGAGTACACACGTTCTCGGACAAACAGTTTGTCACCGCTGTGCGAAAGCTGGCCACCAGACACATCCTCGCAGGTACAACTCGGTGTGAAATGAATGGGTGACAACATGAGACTGTGTGTGTGTGTGTGTTTACAACACAATACCCCTGTGGTTGACCGTAAGCTATGGATGGGGGTGGTTGTGCATCAGATAAATGGGAAGGAAAGGAAAGAATCCTTTGTTTGTCCAACCATCTGTGTGCATCTGGAAACATTTCAGAGATTTCTGTTCTGTGAAATTCACAGTCAGTGCCACACACTGTTTTCTCATGAAATATTTCAAGTGACACTTGCGGACACAGGTTTTTGTCGCTATGATGATGATGATGATGATGATGATAGATATGATGATATATCATCATATCATTTAATCGAATATGTCATAATCACAATGCAACATACTAATAACACAGGAGTTCTTCTCGTCTACTGAGAATCTCCTTTCACAGTATAATTCCCTCTCTCCCCGTTGGGCAGGTGAGCTTCAGACCTACGAAGCCCTGTCCTCTGAGACGCAGAAGAACACCTTGTCGTCTCTGCTCCGTCTGGAGGCGCTCACCAAGTTAAGAACGTGAGTGAAGAGATTAGCCCCCCCGCCTGGAGTAACGCCGTGTCCGTCCGACATGCGCTCTTGCCTCGTGTGTCGTCGTGAGGAGACCGACCGTCTGTCTGATTTTTATCCGATGTTTCTCCGGTTTCAGGGATGAGCGGACAGAGTATAGCGTTAAGAAGTCATCCGTGCGAAGAATTGGAGACGTACTGTGTAAGTACGCTAGTTCCCGCTGACGGGCCTGTTCAACCAGCTGCAACCACGGGAACTTTTGGATTTTATATTGTTTGAATTTACTTGGTATGAATTTACAAATGTTAATCTTGATAATAAAATGCTTCTTCCTTGGCTGTAAAGTAAGTTTAGGCCTGTGAACATTTCTGACCATAGGATTAAGACATGTTGAAGTTTCATGTTTGAATGTATAGCTTTTTAAGACTGTTAATTCCTTCTGTGTTGCTTCTTTCCCTCCAGGTGGTAAAGTCCCGCTCCAGAGCGCCTTATCCCCGCCCGACGCCAGGCTTTAGACCACCAGCCTTTCCCTCTTTCCCGTAGGAAGGACCGATCTGCGATCTGCTCACGTTCTCCGTCTCTCTGTAGCCCTCAGACGAAGTGCCTTCAGCTGCCAACTGCCTTCTCTAGTACCTGGCTGCGCTCCATGTATGGCCGGCCTCACTTCCTGTCCCTGAGACCTTGTGGACCTCTTAATCAAACTTCTGGACCTCTTAATCAAGCCATCTTTTAGGTGACCTTTTGTTGCCTGTCGATTTTTAAATGACCCCCCATTACTGACCTTGTTGAGATTATTTTTAAATCACTTATTTTTTGTACCTTATTTAGTTACACTGTGTAGGCCTGGACAGCTTGAACAAATCCCTTTTTTGTTTTTTTATGGATACATATTAAAGTGCTTTCTGAAATCAAGGAAGCCTGCTGGAATTAAATCTAACTATTGATTAACTATTGATTCATGCCTGATGTAACATCTAGTCTAGCCTTAAAGGGATATGCCAACTTTGTAGCATCTCTAACACGTTGTAGACATCTGAATAGAAATGTTTGTTTGAGAGATTTATTTTTTGATTTCTGTATGTCAGTATTTGTCAAGAATTAAACGCACCTCAATTGTAGGCATATACCTACACTTCACTGGCTCTGTTACAACCATTATTTTATACTTTTGTCCCAGGTAAGAAAAAATATCTCTCGTCTTGCATTCACCATTACACACAGTGGTGGTTCCAGACCAATCTTAACCGGGGGGGGGGGGCCTGCAGGCTGGGGGCCGGTTGTTTGGTCGGAGGAGCACATTCGACCCGCGACCGAGACAAATACAGTGTTCAAGCTTTCAAAATGTTTAGTTCAGAGTATAAAGTAATGGCACACCAAAGACAACCACCATGAAACTATCAGAGGTCAATCAGCAGGTGGGCCATTGACCTGCAGCAGGTGGGAACCAAAAGTTGAATCACAGTCAGTCACATACATCATCTGAAATCACTTTTTGGGATATTTAATTTCTTAATACCCTCAACGAAGTCTCTAGTTCACTGTTCTGTTTGAATGCGTCTCAAAATCACAGTTTACACTTTAACACTTTAATTGAAGCTGTAACGCCTTGAATCTTGAGAACCTGATCACTGATGATCACTGTTTTAAATCCCTATTTAAACATTAACGTTACCAATTGAATGAACTTTTATTTATAATTTCTAGTTTTACAACAAAAAATATAGGCATGTTTACGTGGTTTTGCATGTGGAATCAGCCACAATATACTGTAGGCCTACTAATATATTTTTTAAGTTAGTTGGCCAATGAAAAATAATGAAACATACATTTAGTGTGTTTCAATCGACATAGGGGCTATGTCTACTATTTTAATAAAACGTTTTATTACGCCAGTGTTTCATTCTGAAGTTCATAAGTTCATAACAGTGGCCCCATGTGTCGTTTATTTGCGTTGTTTTCCCTCAAACAACGAACGAAACTCCGAAAAGAAAACCTGGTGCGTGGTGCGCATGCGTGCGTCGTTGTGTGACGTCACGCACTGCTGTGGCAACGACCCATTGACCTGTCGAGAGGAGGGACGCCAGGTGAGGGGAGCTCAACGACCGTTTGTTTACCTGGAGGGCCGCTCACGATTTGTTTTAGTGATGGAATGCAACTTTTGAGTCAACACCAGGTAAGAGAATGGGGAACCCTTTAACTTCTTGGTACTTGGTAACTTCTTGGAGTATTATATTTTTATTTTGTTGAAGTATTCTATTACACCTATATCTATAACCAATCCATAACCATAATATTACGTAATACCTATAACCATAATAACCATAATCACCAACGTAGTCAACATAGCAACCATGTCATATGTAGACATGTAGAACCTAGAGGTTTGAGCCTGAATGCTTTATAATGCTTAAATGACACTTTTTAAAAAAATACTTTTTAACGTTTTATTTATTTTACAATTTAGGCAGCATGTCAACGAGAAGGAAACCAGTGCCTGATGGAGTGATCACCTTCTATAATTCATCTGCTCTCAGCTTTCTGCAATCTGAGGTAAATAAAAGATCCATCACATAATCAAACAAAAAAAAAATATTATTGCAATATAGTGCGCGTGATAACTTCATGGATATGACCAGTAGGCTAAAGGAGTATATACAGGAGTATTATACAGGAGTATTATACACACACACACACACACACACACACACACACACACACTACACAGCAGACCCTTTCCATTGGGAGTGATCCATGCAAAGTCTTGCCAACTAATAATTTATCACCAGCTCTTCATCAAGGCAGCCATACACACCACACTGTGTCCCTGCCAACTGGGCTTGTTGGACATGGGACACAAACACCCGTCTCTCCATGCATGGCTGCCCCTCTCTCTCTGTCTCTGTCTCTCTCTGTCTGTCTGTCTGTCTATAGGGTTGCATGGCTAATTGTACAGCATTGAGACTTCAGTGACTGTGAACAGGAGGACAATAGCAAGGCCTCATGTTACATTGATTGACAGACACAATAGCATGCACGTATGCAAACAAAAAGGCCCAAAGTGCAAGTGAATCCAAACTCATGTCTGCAGTACGTGTAGCTTCCATGTTTCAGTAGATATATAGTATAGTGATATATATATATAATGTAAAATATATACATTTTCCTAATTATGGAGGGTTAATGCATGGAGCTGCCATGTATTCCCAAGCCATGGTAAAACAGAGTGTGTGTGTGTGTGTGTGTGTGTGTGTGTGTGTGTGTGTGTGTGTGTGTGTGTAACGGTGAGACGCAGCTCGGGTTTCTGGGTCAGGCCGTGATCTTTCACAGCAGGCGGCCCCTGCTCTCTGCTGCCACCTGCTGGCTGCGCAGCGGTGGTCCTGGCCGCGGGTGACTTTAGCTCTGTCTTGTGATTATCATTCCATGCAAGCACTGGCCTGTACTCCTCAGTGGACGAGTGTATATTTAGTTTTTCCTTATGGCTTGATGGGAGATAAGTGAATGATACTATTGTGCTCGTTTTTAACTCCTATTTAACTTATTACCTTATGATCTTAGTATCTGAATTCACTCATGTGTCCCTCTGGATAAGGACATCTTCTAAAAAAAGGGACAAAAGAGTGAATAGATACACACACAAAAAAAAAGTCTCTTCAGTCTCTGTTGTGGATCTTTTGTCAGAGCCCCGAGGAAAGGGTGACGGGGCTAAAAGTGGGCTTGCTCTCTCATGACGCTATGAAGAGATTACAGGTACTGCAACCACTACACCAATGAGATACATGATGATGCACAATTATCTCCATTGAGTGATTAAACAAAGTATATGCTCTATCTATATTCAGGCACAGTTCGAGGCGGAACACCAAGAAGCGAGGGCAATCATCCAACCGATTCTGGACGGGGAAAAAGGCTTAATCAAGGTGATTTGCAGGGGGACCTGTCAAATAATTTGGACTTTCCATTTGTTATTCGTCATCCACATTGAGCAATGCCTTCTGTGGGTGTGTGTGTGTGTGTGTGTGTGGATGCGGAGGAGCTGGAGGTGTTCCTGGGTGGACGGGACTGGACGGAGCTGAGGCGGCGGGAGCTGCTCCACAAGCGGTGGACGGAGCGCGTGTGGCTGCCCACCCAGCGCCGGGCGGAGGGCCACGCGTCCGGGCGCTGCCACGACCACCCGGCCGACGGACTGCGCTGCCTGTACGCCGACTACCTCCGTCACTGCAACGCCAAGGTAGTCGCGGTGGAAGAAGACGTTCTGTTCTTTGATCATCGAATTTTTTACTTACATGCCAGATTTCTCGGGGTTAACCTGGGAGTTAATAGCCATCAGGGAAGTCGTCCTTTGAAAACTGTTTGGAAAAGGGCAGGCACTTTCAAAAGATACTCGGCGGGTGATTGGATGAGCCGCCTGTCTATCACCACGCCCCTCGCTGCCAGTAGTTCCTCCTAGGATGCTGATTGGTCCGAACCACTGTGGCTCTGGCCACAAGCGGACAACTTGAAGCCTGGCTGGACAGATCTTGAGATAGAAACAGAATGTGAACTTGAGAGCGAGATCGGAATGGGTCTCACAAGGCTAACTCACGGTGGCTAATCGAAATGTTCCCCCTTGGCCACCCGCTGCTCTAACCCCCCTGGTCATTGTATGTGTGTTTTCAGGGGTTTGTGTCTCTAGACTGCTACGACCCCCAGGAGTAAAACCCGTTCCTCCTCAACATCACCAAACCACACTACTACCAAGTGAGCAGACTAAACAACACCAGCCACCCACCAACAACAACAACAACAACAACACCTGAGTACAGCTTTAGAGTATCCTATGAATCTAGCTACAGTCGATTCATAGGATGAACAACACTGATGTCATGTCTCCCTAGATCCAAACGGCCGATTTAAAGGACCAGCTGTCCCAGTATTCCCATGAACGGGCGAGGGAGAAGATGAGGAGTGCTCTCTCCTTGTGAAACTGGTATTCAGATACATCTTGAAATCTTCTCGCACTAACTTGTGTGTTTGTACGTCTTGGCGTTATTAATAGTACTTAGCATTGTTTTGCATATTGTGTGTTCTTAGATGTTGGTACTGCACTCAGAATGGCACTTCTGCTCTTATCCCAGCTATTATGCAGACAACCTAGCAATTATGAAACTCGTTCTATTAGCCTTGCAACTATGAATGCTTGAAACACTCTACTCTTACCTTTATGTACCACAGTGATATATTGCTGTCTCCTTCAACAAATGTACTCTTTGTAAGTCGCTTTGGATAAAAGCGTCTGCCAAATGCCCTCAATGTAAATGTACATGTAAATGTAAAACTCACCATTTCTGACCCGATTGAACTCACTGATTTAGGTCACAAGCACACATGGGGAGAAGTGGAGGAGTTCCTATCCCCTCTCAGTCCTGCTGCGGTGGCTCCCCGGCAGACTGACCTCCCTCAGACCTCTTTGTCTGCACACCGCACCTCCGCCGTCTCCACCAATAGAGTGTCTCCAGTGGAGAGATGGACCAAGTCACCACACAGCAGGTATTGACTAACTCTTCGATAATGAAGTAAATAAATAGTAAAACCAGATTGTAAACATTGTTATTGTCGTCGTCTTACCCAGGCCCAACCTAACAGCCGCCCAGGGTCAAAGCAACGTGTACGGCTGATGGAAAATGCCGTCAGGCCTCTGTTGGTCGTCAAGGAGATGAAGCCTGCAGACTACAGCTGCTGAACAAACCATCTCCTCTCCGCTTGCATCCACAGCAGCATTCACGTCCCAGTGTTCCACCTACAGGCCTGTAGACTGACAACGCTTAACTCGCCATAACTCACAATTTGGCCTAAACTTAACATTGGCCTGTCTCTTTGACATGGATCTGTGAGAGTTGCCACCTCTCCTCATAATTGCCTGATTCCTTATGACGCCTCGTCTATTAAAAGTTTGTGAAGAGACAGAATTGATTTTGAATGTCATTCCAGAACATTACAGGACTGGCCTCCTACAGGGGCATGTGAGGGACAACAAGGCAACACAAGAGGAAATAGTATACAATTATATCGATGCAGTTTTCTTTCACACGTATGACTCAATGTTCTACACCTACATGACGTCTTGAAACAAGAGCCTTGGTTTGAGTTCAGTGAGAAGAAGAAGTCTCAGAGCAACACACCAAATCACACTGGAGGAATTGTTTTGTTCAATGTATGTTTTATTCGTCATATGAGTCATCCAGCATAGCCAATAGGAGGCCTCGTGGCTCCATCCTCATCCTATTGGACAGTAGTGTGCAACAGGTCACGTGTATATTAGTATGTGTTCAGAAAAACTGTGCCATAGACATTATTAAAAAAAAAAAAAAAAACAACCTCATGGATAAGTATGGGATTTTGAATTGGGAATTTTAGGAGTTTTTTCTAACGACAACAGTTATGATTCTTGGATGGCATTGTATGGTTATTAGACTCTAAACCCTCACCACTATACCGTATATAATGCCTTAATAAAGTGAATCAGTTCTATATATCATCTAACTTCCAAAAATCCTCAATCCTGGAGTATTCTGGAACAAAAACATTTTCTTGTTATAAATTAAAGAAGACCAAATAAAATACGGCCGATCTTTTTGGTTGTTGTATAAAACCCTTTATAGGTTAGGCCTGTGGTCCTTCAGTGTGAGTTCAGCTCAACACAGGTAGGGCTTGGGCTCAGGGCAGTCTTATATGGCAACGCAGGGAAGTAGTCCAGGGGCACAGGCTGGCATGACACTACTTGTATTGGGGACGGCAGGAAGAAGGCAGCGTGAGGTGTGTTGGCGTCACTTGTGTGCAATAAATCTAACGTCCTGGAAATTTTTTTGTGTGTGTGTGTGTGTGTGTGTGTGTGTGTGCGTCCTCGTCTGGAAATATAACATTTTTTTTGTATTACATAAGTGTGTGTGTGTGTGTGTGAGTGCATGTGTGTGAGAGTGTGTATGTTTATGTGTGTGTGTGTATGTGTGAGAGTATGTGTGCATGTGTGTGTATCCTTGTCTGGAAAAAACATTATGTTTCTTTTTTATATGACATAAATTGTGGTGAGTGTGTGTGTGTGTGTGTGTGTGTGTGTGTGTGTGTGTGCGGTCCTGTGCTGGTCATTTGGGCTGCTCGTACAGCTGCAGGTCCAGGCCTGACCCACACCTCCCCGGTGGACACCTCGTGTAGCAGCAGCCTCCGGGTCGCCGCCCCCTTGCTCTCCATCTCCTTCTTGATGGTTGCCACGGGAACCTCGGTGCGCCCCAGGAAGTCTGAGGGGAGGTGGAATCAGTCTCATCAGCACATGCTTTCTCTGTGTGTGTGTGTGGTGTGTGTCTGTGAATGACTGCATGCGTATGTATGTGCGTGCACGAGTGTGTGGGTGTGCACGTGTGTGAATATGTGAATACGCCCGTGCGTTTGTCCGTGCGTGTGGTGTGTGTGTATGTGTGTATTTGTGCACGATGCACTTGTGTGTGCGCTTGTGTGTGTGCATGTGTTGTGTTGTGCGTGTGTGTGTGTCTGTGGAGCGCGGACCATCGGGGGAGAACTGGTCCTTCTCGAACACGGTGATGCACAGCACGTCCTGGTAGAAGTCGCGCACGAAGAACTGGCAGTTGAAGTTCCACTTGGGGTTGAGCGTGTCGCTGAGCGCCCGCGACGTGTAGCACTGCGCGCCCATGGTCAGCTCGCAGTACGGGTTGCTCTTACCTGAGACAACAACAACAGCGTTAAATGCGACACGCGCAACACAAGATATACGCATCGGAGAACAACAAAATGGTTGCCAATAATCTTTACATAAAAGACATAAAAGACTTTCTTTCTTTTTACTTGTTTTACTTTTTATCTACTGCTGAGAGTTCTTGCCTCTGGTGTTTTCTCAATACAGATTTATGATGGCGTTTCCTCAGTTCCTGTTTTAATTGAGTGTTTTTATGATTTGTAAGGTCTTTCTTGCTCTGTGTGGGGATGTTGGATGGGGAGGGAGAGTTAGTTAGTAGGGATTGTTTTTATTGTGTGAATCACTTTGTGTTTTTTTTGGAACGAAACGTGCTATACAAATAAAGTTTGATTGACGGATTGATAAAAAAAAATTCTCAATCTGAAAGTCACGAGGTCTTTAAAAAAAATCGAGACACCTTGGTTCAATATGATCATATAGTATTGTGTTCAAAGCATTACGTGTATAAGGGCGGTGAGGGTGAGGGAGGGAGGAGGGGGGAGGGGAATGGGGGAGGGGTTTACCGTTGGGCTTGCACGCTTTGAGCTCCTGGGCCTCCGTGACGGTGACCAGGAGGCGTCCGATGCCGCTGGTCTTCAGAGAACGCGCTGGAACACAGAGAAGAGCGCAGGCTTCATGCTTTAACATCAAACGCTCATAGTTACTGTGAGGTAACCAAATGTAAGGAAAGAAAAGGTGTTGACTTGAGATTAATTCGAGTCAGGAAGCTGTGTGTGTGTGGTGTCTGTGTGTGTGTGTGTGTGTGTGTGTGTGTGTGTGTGTGTGTGTGTGATTGACGGTGTATTTAATGCAGGGTCTCAGTGTGTGTGTGGATAAATGAGAGAATAGATTATATTTGGTGGCATACATTTACACCTTCTGGCATCATTGTGTGTGTGTGCGCGTATGTGTGTGCATGTGTGTGTGTGTGTGTGTGTGTGTGATCTTAGATTCTGAATCGTCAATGCCCATTTAAAGAGGAGGCTGAAGGGTTTTCAGTCACAATGATCGCTACGACATCAACGAGTCATACACACACATATGCCACCGCGAGCAACAAGCTGAGCACAACGAACCAAAACGAGACACAACTAACACAACAAATATGACAACAACAAACACAACACTACTGCTTTGCGTGAACGCTCTCCTCCTCCTGGTCATTGTCTTCTCTCAAGAAGAGCTCTCTCAGCAGTGATGTTCGGGGGCTGCTTTGATTTCTCTATAGAAGATAACTCCAAACAGTTTGTCGCCCGTGGTCTCTCATGTTTGCGATCAAGACCTAACTGACCATGAACACGGATAAGATAAGCTTACTTGCACTGTATGAGCTTATATAACTCAACACACCTAACAGCAACGGCAACAGCAGGCCTCCACAACAGAGGCTCGCCACATGGTGCGGGAACTCGTGACAAGCAAGGGCAGCTAAAAAAGGTTACGAGTTCCCCTGATAGATCACGGCGGCGTCAAGCAACCAGTCAGTATCAACTCAAGAACAATATAATGATCTTCCATAGCGCATGCTATTAAGTCACTGTTAGCGCAACCAATAATCACACAATCCGAAATGAGAAATCGGTCGAGAACTGTCCGCGCCGAGAGACGCCGGATGACGGCTCAAAACATCATAACAATAGACAAATCCACGCCAATATTGATGAACCCTAACTACTCCTGGAACCGTCTCAACGGACCCACCATAATTCAGCTCTTCCTAGAGTGATGTAGTGCTCACTATTTATATCACCACCCAGCTCCTCGAATCCCAAACAGCATATAGGTGTATGAAGTTAAGCGCTCACTGTGCCACAACTTGATGAGTTATAAATCCAAGCAACACAAAACTACCCCTTGGCTCCTAAACCAATCCACCTATTCAAAACCCAGAGGTCGCGAGACAACCGCTCCAAACCCCCCGCGGCGCTAAACAAGAATAAGCCTTATGCTGTTCTGGACTATCTTATTCTATCCTTCCTTCCTCCCTCCTTACCACGTTCGTCCTGTTTCTATCATAGCCTCCTAACTCTGTCCCTAGGTGCACTCTCCTTTACTCCTATCTCCAAGATTCATCTTTACCCCTTTCTGGTGTCGTGGCATCTCACCTCCGACCTCTCGTGCTTCGTACTCTGTGTCCTTCATATCCGTCACTCTGCTGATATGCTATACATCATTTTCCCTCTCCTTCCCTCTCTTTGAAAACCGCTTCAAGAAGAGCAAACGGGCGAGTGTGGAACATCCATATCCTCAACATCGCAACTCCTACGAAGAAACGGCATAAGTGTCGACGGTGTCTGTGTGCTTGTACTCCATCTATAAATAGCTATGAACAAGTGTGTGTGTGTATGTGTATGTATGTGTGTGGTGGTGTTGTGTACCTCTCGTTCAGCGTGTCTGTCTTGAGTGTGTACACGCGGTCGATGTGTGAGATGTGGAAGAGAGGCTCGTCGCTGGACGGGTCCGGTGGGTTCTTCACCAGAACCTCGTTCAGGAACAGAGGCTGTGGAGGACGGATGGAGGAGAGGGGGGGGGGAGCCACGGGTGGAGGTGGACAGAGATAGAGGGATGGATGGATGGATGGATAGAGATGGATGGAGGGAGGGATGGATGGATAGATGCATGGAGATGGATGAACAGAAGGTCATAAGAGGAGGGAGTGACAATGTGCACTCAATCACACCCTTCGTTTCCCTTGTCATTAAAATGAACGGCCCCTAGGGGTCAGCGTTTCGTTTTTAGTTTTGTTTCCACAGCTTAATAGAGTTAATAAAGATGGCTCCCAACCTTGGGGGCGGGACTTCACTTGGGGTCCCCTGATATTCATATGGGGTCGCAGGAGACTACTGACATAAGCTATAGACGTTGTGTATATACAAACTGACTGGCTAATGGTTCCTAACCACGGGCAAACTACTACAAATCACTTAGTGTGTAGTACAGCGATGTGATTATTTTCACCGGGACATTGACATTGATTTCCGTTGATTGGGTAAAAACTATTTGCGTGGAAGCATGAACTAAAAGGTTAAAGTTGGGGCCCCAAACATTTCCAGAGCTAGAATTGGGGTCACTGACCTACAAAAATATCACACTGATATCATTTACAGACACACACACACACACACACTCACCGTCTTGTACATCTTCAGCTGGACGTTGGTCTTGTGGCTGAAGAGCCTGTCCGCGGCCAGGGAGGCAGAGGAGGAGGACGACGAGGAGGACGAGGAGAAGGAGGACTTGGCCGTGTTGACGGTGAGGAGCAGGAAGTCGCTGAAGAGGAAGACCCAGAGCTCGCGGCCGCCGCGCGTCTTGTGGAGACGCCCGCTGTGCAGCAGCTTGCGGGGACCCAGGCAGTTGGTGAGCGAGTTGAACACCAGGTGCTGCGGGGCGGTGGAGGGAGGAGAGGGGAGAGAATGACGCTCCTGTGTCCTCCTAAACCCACCTCGGGTGCCTGCCCGGGGGTCCACTCCTGCTGGGGGAGCCACCACCCCGCGCTCCAAGACATGCACGCACGTTTTTGATGGACGCTTTGCATCAAAATTGCCTCAACAAAAAACGTGGGTGCGATTGAGCAAAATAGTCACGTTCAGCTCACCTCTGGGGCTCCATATATTTACATATAGCGCAGATTTAATATTCAATATAATTAGGGGAAGAATAATTAAAAAGCTAAATCGATTTCATTTTCATAAGTCATTATCTCAGTTACATTCCCAAAGCGTTAACTCTGGGCCATCTCAATGGGCAAATAATGACTTCAATTAAAAAATCAAACTAATCCAGTACACATATGGGAATTGTTTTGCATCGTTGCTTGAATAGGGACGAATTTGACGACGTCGTTTAAGATATACGCTTCCTCGCGCACGTGTTCCCTGTTACTGTTTACCTCGATGAGGCCGTCACACTGGACGTGGCTCTGGATCCACTCCAGCCTGTCAGAGTTCTCCTTCTCCCGGACGCCCTCGTTGACCTGCGAGCACAGCTCCTCGGCGCGCTCCAGCGCCTCCCGCAGGGCACCGCGGTCCACGTGGCCCTCGGGGGTGTTCTCCAGGATCTGAGAGACAGACAGAGAGAGAGAGAGAGAGAGAGAGAATGAATTGAATCGAGAGAAAGATAATGGGAGATAGAGAGAAAGAGAGACATAGAAAGAAAGAGAGAGAGATAGAAAGAGAGAGAACGAGAGAGAAAGAGAGATAGACAGAAAGATATATATAGAAAGAGAGATAGAAAGAACAAGAGAGAAATAGAAAGCAAATAGAAGGAGAGAGAGGAGAGAGAACTTGGATTCAAATCATGCCTTTTCATGTAAATAAAAACTTAAAATCAATAAAAAATGTACATTGTAATTCATGAATGAATCAATCAGAGAAAACAAAATGTTTTCTTTTTTAGTCTGTTTGAAAAAAAAGAGAGATGACCATATTATTTATACTACTTGGAAACAACAAACACAACATGGCCGTCCAACATGGCCGTCCACCTACGTTCTTTATGAGCAGAGGGTACCGAGTGATCCTCTGCATGGGCTTCAGCAGGAAGCTGGACAGAGGCATCCCTTTACAGCGGTAGTTAGTGGCTATCTTCTGCTCAGAGAGAGAGAGAGAGAGAGAGAGAGAGACAGAGAGAGAGAGAGAGAGAGAGAGAGACAGAGAGACAGAGACACAGAGAGAGAGAGACAGAGAGGCATAGAAACAGAGAGAGCAAGGGTATGTGGGGGTGAGTATAATATATACATAATATCCTTAAAAATTGTAACACAATCATGAAAATAACAACAACTCCCAACATAAAGTTGACCTGAATTAAATAATAACAGAGGTAGTCCAGACAGATACATTTAGTTCATTATTCAGTATTTCATACATTTAAATGTGATCACTTTGGAGGACAGAGGAATGAGCACGATAAATACATTGTTTATTATGACTTATTTAACTTAATTTCAAACACCATGTCATTCATTCAGAGTACACAGTGGGGTACTCAGGTGTCGCAGGAATGGGGCAGGGCGCTAAGTACAGTAAGTAGCAGCCTGCGGGGGCGGCGCTCCGAGCACCTTGAGGAAGTCCTTGAAGTCGGGCTGGGAGGTGGTCCTCCGCTGCAGCAGGGCGGCGGCGTTGAGCTGGCAGGAGCAGAAGCGGATGTAGGGCTGCATGTGGGCCAGCTCGGCGGCCAGCAGGTCCCCGATCACCTGCACCGCCATGTTCTCCCCGCCCGTCTTCTTACGCACACGCAGGGCCCTGCACACACACACACACACACACACACACACGGATGCATCAACATCCACACACACACACACACACACTCTCATCACAAACTTAAAGTTGCGCATAGCACTCACTGACTCATTGTATGTCCAGTGAGAGAGCTATATATTATATATATACTATTTATATATTATATATACACTAGTATACATATTTAATAAATCTGTCATCATTATTTCGTGCAGTTCCATATTTAATTGTACCTTGGATACCAATCCAGTCCCACCACAGGGGCTAGAACGCAATAGTCCAAGACAATGTCAAAACCCTCTCCAAAAAATTCTACCCACACAGACAGACAGACAGACAGATAGACAGACAGACACACACACACTTGATTTGGACATACTTCAGTAGTTTGGTGTTGCACATAATCAGCTCCCTCCAGTTCACAAAGATGGTTCCCATCTCTGCCACGCTCAGACGGCCCGACTCTGACATCGGCTTATGAAACACCTGATCTCTCTCACACACACACACACACACACACACACACACACACACACACACACACACACACACACACACACACACACACACACACAGAGAGAGAGAGAGTGAGAGCGAGACAAAGGCACTCCATGCATTATCAATGCTTCACACCTCAAAGAGGGGATAATGTGTGTGTGTGTGTGTGTGTGTGTGTGTGTGTGTGTGTGTGTGTGTGTGTGTGTGTGTGTGTGTGTACCTCCAGCACCAGCTCCAGGTCCTCCACGTAGGTCTCCTCGGTGTGGATCAGCTCGTGGATATAACCCTGCCTCTTCCTCTCCTGGGGAGCCATGGTGTCCAGGCTCATCAGGTCAGCACACCCTGCAGTGTGCCCCCACACACACACACACACACACACACACACACACACACACACACACACACACACACACATGTGCGCACACACACAGACACGCATGTGCAAACACACACACACATACACACACACACACACACACACACTCACACACACTCATGCAAACACACACAGACAGACAGACAGACAGACACACACACACACACACACACACAGTGCAGGCACACAAACACACAGTGAACATTTTCTACCAACAGTTGTGTGGTCGAAATCTGTATGCAGACAATACAGAATTAATGTTTACAATCATATAATATTATATAGATAAATATATCGGCTGATTGGTAAACATGTTTATTCTGACAACCCAAGTGCATGCGTGCAGGGGGAATCAAACCCCGAACCCTGGCAGTGTTCATGTCATGCACTAACATTTGAGCAAAACCCATGAGCGATACATACACACACACACACACACACACACGAATCAAACCAACAAACGTTAAAATCTCTTTTATTTGTCAGATCTGTGATGCTTTTATGTACAACGTATGCAAAGACCAGAGTGAGGCACATCGTATGTCACAGAACCTAGAACACAGACAGACCGAGCGAGAGAAGAGCACCAGGCGATGCTAATCTGCCACTGCGCTAACACCGCCGTCCACACTCAATCATCAGTCGTTAGTGATGCACCTGTGGTGGTGGTGGGCGTGGGCGTGGTCGTGGGGTGGGGGGCGTGGCCAGGGGGTGTGGCCAGGGGGCTGGGGGAAGGAGGGCTTAATTGCGCCGCCAGGTGATTGCATAGGTGTGGATGAGGAAACTCGGGGGGGGGTGGGGAGGTCACAAGAATGTTCCGGAAGACGGTTATTGTTGTCGGTGCGATGACCTTGTTAAAGGGGACGTATTATGCCACCGGGTGTGAGTGTGATTAGCCGTGGCGAGCCGTTTCACAACTGCTATGTGACTACCGTCTAGTGACATCACAAGTGGGAATCTCCACCTAGATGTATGGTGACCAGTTTACCTGTCGGTACAGTTCAATGAGTCGGTAGGCTGGTAGACTAATCTAGTAACATACATCTAGGTGGACACTGGACATTCCCATGTGTGATGTCACTAGACGGTAGTCACATGGCTTTTTGTGAAACGGCTTGCAATGGCTAATCACACTCACACCCATGTCCCCTTTAACAAGTGCCCGTTTCATTTTTGTTTGTTTTTTGCTGGTGTGTGTATTACGTGAGAATGCCTCTCAACTGTAATTCGAACAGACAACGTTATATGGTGATGGTGAAATGGATATTTGAATACAGGCAAGGTACGTGGCAAGAGGTGAGGTTATTAAAACTGGGATGTTTAACCATTGGTCCTTTTTTTAACTTCCTAGCAAGGTTTCACGTTAGTGCAAAAATGATCCACCCTGTTGGGGAAAATACCGAGCGTTGTCGACTAAAAGCTTCTACTTTATAAAACTAGAGAAATTATAACTTTGGACAGCGTTAGGACACAACTAGAGACAGATACAAGAGTTATATAGTATTTACAATAATTTTTTTGTGCGTACAAAACGTCAAAGGGTTTCTAAACTCTTGCATTTTTTCTGTTAGCAATTCGAGAGAAAAGGCAGGAGAGGAGGGGAGAAAGAGCAAAGAAAGAAGGAATTAAAAAGGAAATAATTGAATGGCGGAGCAGTTAGAAAAGAAGGCAGCCGTTAAAACACAAAAAGACAAAAAGGAAACCAAACAACAACAGAAGGAGGAGACGCCACACAGTCCGGAAATGAGTTGGCAAAGCGCAGCAGAGCCGGGTTTGTTCGGGCGAGAGGAGGCGGGGCTTCCTGTTGGCGACAGGGCAGTCCCGAGCTCTGATTGGCTCAGGTGAGAAGCGTGAAGTAAAAGGAGGCGAAGAGGGAAGAGGGAAAACAAAGCCAGCATGGCTGTCCTGAAGAGGAAACAAACAAAAACAAACAGGGGGATGAAGTGGGCGGGGGGGAGTCGAAGGGGGAAGTGGGTGGGATGACGGGTGACGGGTGGTGGGAGACAGAGAGAGACAGCAAGGCGTTAAAACACAGTTTGATTATTTTGTCGGGATTATTCAGGCTGGAACTTCACACGGGGTTTTCCACATGCAGGCACGTTGACAATGGATGTGAGTGCTGATTACTCGCGGCTGGCACACGATGGACAGTGAGTAAATAAGTCGGGACATTTGAAATATGATTACATTTAATTTCATGATTTTGTATCTGTGTTATTTTCCTCTCGTGGCAGTGTGCCGTGTGTACAATGTAAATACAGTCAGCAATGAAGCCAAACGGTCAAGAAGACTCTAGCTCTTAGTTGCAATACCCTCCGTGGAGGACATTATTCATGAATATATAAGTCTTATCTGCTTGTATTTAACGGTGATAAACTCTGCAATATTGCACATCTGCAGACAGCTTGGGTCATCCTCTTTGTGTCGGCATGCGTTTGGTGTCACAAAAATGTATGCCAATCTATGTATGAGCAACTGAGGCATTACTTAAGGTTAGTGGACAATTAGTTAGTGAACAGTTTTGACATTTTGGACATAGTTTGGTATGTCCTCAAACTCAGGTGAATAGTGGAGAGTATTGCGGTGCCCAATTCATAGCTGGGAACACGTACCTACATGTTACCTAACATGTACCTACATCACGCCAGACTCCCAGCCAGCATCTCACCATCACATGTCAGATCATCCTCAAAGCAGTCTCAATTAAGATGACTCCAAGATGACTAGGAGGAAACAATAAGAGCAGTCCTCCGTGTGCCAGATGTGGACTTAGATCAGCCTTCTGCATGTCTACACTATCATAGAATTAAATAGCTTGGTCTTTGTGGGAGTGTGTGTCTGTGTTTGGTGGCTGGCTAACATGCAAGTTAGCACTCTCCTGAGTGTGTGTGCTGGTGGCTGACTTAACCTGTGGTTCACTGATTAGCCAATGCACCACAGGCTTGCAGCCCCACCCCCCCAGACTCTAACTGGGCCAGGTGAGGCTGTAGCCCCTCCCCCCCAGACTCTAAAGGCTGATACATACTCCGCAAGAACAGAGACATTTGTTCTCGCAGCCCTGGTTCAGGAGTTCTCGCAGCTTGTTCTCGATACATCATCCGGGCCGAACTTTTTTCTCGCGTCGTGTCCGAGAACTATTGTGTGATTGGTCAATTTGAAGTGGGCGTGGTTAATGCGATTTCCGCCGGCGCAGAAGTTTGCTGCTGTGGGCGGGGCCTTTGAGGAGTTTCTCGTGAAGTATGAAATGTCGTGGCCAGAACGAACTTTGTTCTTGTTCTTGCCACCTCGAGAACAAGAACAAATTTCTCTGTTCTTGCGGAGTACTCCCACAGTCTTTTTAGCCAAAGCGTTTGAGCCTTTAATGCAATGCAGGGTTTCTCCTCTCACCAAAAGCAACACAAAAAAACCAAACCTACCCGGTGTGATCAACACCAACACCAAACCAACACATACTCACCGTAGTCCTCATCACCCTGCTCTGACTTGGATAAACTATCCATTGGATCTGGAGTCAACCAAGTCACCCCGTCAGACATTATATATATAAATTATATATATAAATATATACATTTCCCCCACACTATGCGTGCACAAACAGTTGGAAACCTGGTTAGTAAACGCGTGCTTCGTTGACTCACATTGCTGGCTGGGGTCCGACTCGGTCGTCATCTTCACGTAATTGGTCGGCAGCAGGCCGGTGACCCCGTTGACCTCGCCCTTCCACCAATCAGGGTTGGTCTTGTCCAGGACGCTGATCAGCTGACCCTTGGAGAAGCTCAGCTCGTCCTGATTGGCCGCTGTGTAGTCGTACATGGCGATGACTTGGCACACTGACGGGCAGGGGGGAGGGGGGGGGGGTCACAGGCAGGAATTGAAGGTGAGAAATACTACAAATACAATCTAGAATACTTGTTAAATCTTCAAAACTAGATTATCTTAAGTTCTTAGGTTGTGAATTTTGAGTTACTCACAAAATGTAAATATTAAAACTATACTATACTGTATATTATCTAAAGTTCTTAGAGGTTATGAAGTTTGAGTTAGTAAAACACAATTAAAAATTTTAATATAGGATACATGAATATAAAAATACTGCATGGAATTGTAATGTAATGTATTTATTCATCATAATGTAATTATTCATTCATTCATTCATTCAAAAGTTGTGTGTTTACAGGTTATGAACCCCACTGTGTGTAGACACCCGTCGGGGGTTTCTACGTGGCGCTGGGTGGTGGGAGGTTACCTGGGAGGGGAGAGGGTGTGGCCTTGCCGCTGGAGGGGCCCAGCAGCTTGACGTTGGACGAGTGGAACCAACCCCTCTGTCGCTTCTTACCTCTGGCCTGAGGAGAACCAATCACGTGAAGCCATTCTCTCAACAGTCAGCAGGTAACGCGAAACAACAGCAAATACATGCTAAGGAATTAACAAATTATACACATTTGTATTTCTAAAAAGTTAAATTAAGTAAAATTATGATGAATAAATAAATAACAGCTTAGAAAACCAATTAATATGAAAAATGTACCAATAATAACAACAATATTTGTAATAATGAAACAATAACAAAAGCTAATAGCTAAAAGCTATGTGTGCTTAAACAACCTGAAGTTTGCACCTCGACTGAAAATCCATACGTGTTTCAAACAGAGAATACAGACAGAGTGTACCGCTCACAACGGCTCCGTGGTAAAGAGGACACATCTGTGTGAGCTTAACGAGCCCTCAGCATCCTCACAAACGGCCCTCAGCAGGGAACGTCTAACCGGCTGCGTCACCATTTGAGCGCGGCGGATAGACAGTTTATTTGTTGTTCAATTCTTCAACCATCAACCTGGGGCCAGTATCGTTGTAGCATATGCTGTCTTGTCTTTGCTAGGCATACAAACTGAATTTTCTATATTAGCCTTTGTGTGAAAAGAACATATATTTTTAAGGTTTAAGAAAGAGCAGTCACTTTGTGCACATGCATCTGTCCTCAGCAAGCACTGGACAATCACTTCTAAAGTTGTTCAATAAAAAATAAAGAATTCAATAACTCAATAATTATTGTAATATTATTAAGTATTATTTCATATTTCGTGACGCTTTCAGAATTTTTCTTTGAACATATTTCTGCCTCCTTTAAAAAATAAAACAATATAAACCAATGCGATGAAGACCAACCTGCAGTTCCCCGAGCCACCAGCCGGTGGAGTTCTTGGCCAGAACCACGATGAGTTGCCCTGGCGACAGGCTGAGCTGTTGGGTTGTCGGAGCGACGGTATTGACCAGTGCCTGGGCGATCTCTGGCAGGAGATAGGAGACGACACATGTCAGAGCGAGTGACACTCACACCGCTCGCATGATGAGATGAGATGAGAGAGAGAGTGTGTGGGCGTGTGTGTGTGCGTGTGTGTGTGCGCGCGTGTGTGTGCTTCTATTCCTCACGAGGTTTTTTTACTGGGACACTCACATGATGAGATGAGATGAGAGAGAGAGAGAGAGAGAGAGAGGGAGGGAGAAAGTGTGTGTGTGTGTGTGTGTGTGTGTGTGTGTGTGTGTGTGTGTGTGTGTGTGTGTGCGCACTTCTATTCCTCACCAGGCTTTTTGACTGGGCCTCCAGGTCTTGCAATCTGCTCAAATATATATAGAAGTACCACGTGAGTTACACAAATACTTCAGCATTTACAGTCTACACAGTACTGTCTGCCCCTGTATACGAACACGTATGTGTAGGTGGAGATGAAGCCCCCACCTCCGGCTCCACGGGCCTGACGTAGTTGGAGGGGAAGACTCCGGCGCGGTCCCCGATGCAGCCCCTCCACCATTCCCCCTCCCGCTCCGTCACCATGACGACGTCGCCCTCGTCGAACGTCAGGTCCCCAGCCTCCGGGCTCTCGTACGTGTACAGGGCCACATAGTCTGGGCGACGGGAAATAAAATAACAAAATACAGAAATGAACTCCGCCGATCGATCAATCGATGAATGCATCGACGGATCAGATCGAGCGATACAAACTTTAACAAAGTTCATACGTTTGTGCTTTAGTACCGTCTCATGTTAAAAGTTACAAAAACAAACATTGAACATAATTCTGGCAAAAAGCACAAAAAGCTTATGGAAGATGCTGCCTTCATTTCACCGGGACACCAAGGATATCGGCCAAGAAAATGGACATTGAGGGAAGATTCATTTGTCTGTGGGACACTGTGTCTTATTTCCTCTGAGAAAAAGCATTAAAAAACGACAAAGTGACAACTTACCCTCCAGCTGAACAGAATCTGAAGCATCTGCGCCATCCACGCTAGAATACGTCAAAAGAAGAGTTTAAATTCAACTCTAATCTCACTCCAAGGTGCACTCCTCACTAGATACATAAAAGTGTAGATAATGTCTTTATTTTGTCATACTCAGTGTTACTGGTCTCCAGCGTGACGTAGTCTTTGGGGAACCATCCCTGCGTTCCGCCCAACTGTCCCAGCCACCAGTCCTCCCTCTGCTGCAGCACGCCGATGACATCACCCTGGGAGAAGCTCAGCAGTGCGGTGATGACATCACTGCCGCCGCCGCCGGCGGAGAGGTCCACTTGGGCGTCTGAGGCCGCCGACCACGAGGTGACCGCCCGCGCCCAGAGAGTAGCCCCGTGCTGAGGAGGAGGAGGAAGGAGAGGAGGAGGAGGAGGATAGGATGAGGAGAAGATGGAGGTGGGTGGAGGGGATGAGGAGCAGAGAGGACGAGGAGGAGAGGATGGGAGACAACGGGGAAGGAGAGAAGAGGGAGAGGAGAAGAGGATATGATGGAGAGAGGAGGAGAGGAAAGGAGGAGAGAGGAAAGGATACAATGGAGACAGGAGAGGAGAGGAGGGGAAAAGAGAGAGAGGAGAGGCCGGGTCAGGATTCTAAGAAAGCAAAAATCACCTGTTGCATCTATTTACCTGGGCTGTACATTTTTGATGTACAGCCCAGGTCAAACACACCCCTATCAGTTCGCCCATCCATCAGACATGTCCCATACATGTCAGGCCTACTAACATGGATGCTCTGGGCCGGAGCTCTGTGAATGTGTGCTAGACCTCGGAGGAGAACGACCCTGATGCCAGCAGGGACGGGGCTAAAAATACATCCAGTTGTCCAGTTGTTGGGAGGCGGTGTGTGTGTGTGTGTCTGTGTTTCTGTGTCACAGAATCAAGTGCCCTGCCAGACCTCATTCTAATGGCAGCAGCACCGGTCTATATATATGAGTACCAAGGCTCGTTTATAGCCCACATATAACTGTCTCAGACTTTGTCGAAAACCCAACGTGTACAGCAGTTAAAATGACGGGATCATTGAGACCCGAGAACTTATTGGTGGGCGGCAGTAGCTCAGGAGATAAGAGTGGTTTTCTGGCAACTGGAAGGTTGCTGGTGTCGAGGTGTCCCTGAGCAAGACACCACCTAACCTAACACCCACTACACTATCATAGAAAAAAAAATAAACCGTCATTGTTTTTCTTTTTATTACATGAACTATAATCGTTATTTTTCCTTCACTGATTTCACTTTCCGAGAGTTAAGTGAATTTTGAGGGCCGAGGGCCAATATGTAGATAGGTTCTCCTACGTGTGTTGAGTGTGGGACCGGGGGTCCCGCGCTGCTGGGGCCAGGGTCCACCGCCACTCCGTCTGGGGGAAGCCTGGGCGGACACAGAGCAGCACAGACTAGTATGAGGACGGAGGCACATCTGCTGTGGTTCCTGCTGGACACTCTAAATACTTCACAAAAGGGCTTTATGAACAGGATCAACAGAGTGGATTATGGTAAGCAGCACTGCATAAATATACTGCAGTCACCATCATGACAGAACTCTACTGTAGTCACCATCGTGAACTCTACTGTAGTCACCATCATGACAGAACTCTACTGTAGTAACCATCATGAACTCTACTGTAGTCACCATCGTGAACTCTACTGTAGTCACCATCGTGAACTTAAAATGCAGATAAGACCAAACACACCAAACACAGTATTTCAATGGCATCACCACCACCACCCCGACCACCACTGTCACGCTGGTGAAATCCATGTCTGAGCTGTGCCAACAGTACACAAGCGAACCACAGCCAACCAGGGGAGATGAGGAATAGTACAGAGAGAAATAGTTACACAGAGCAGATGGGTGCTTTGAAAGATACATGCATACATAGCAGTACAGTGGGTCTCTCCCAGCCGGCCTACCCGCTGCTGGAGAGGAGAGCGCTGGCGCTGGACGCAGACGGAGTCGTCTCAGCGGTGGTGGTGGAGGTGGCGGAGGTGGAGGAGGACACAGCGCATCGCTCTGCATAACTCTGAGGGAACCAGCCCCGGTTTCCACGGTAACTCCCGCACAGCCAGCCGGGCTCGCCGACGGTTGCCTCATCCACCTGCAATGCATAAATAAAATACATAAATACATAAATATAGGGGAAAGAACTCTGCCACTACCACTGCCAGTGGTTTTCACATAAATGGGCCACAGCAGGGGGCCACTAAAATAAATATTCACATGCCTTTCATTTGACCATTAGTACGCTTGAAGACGTGGAATACTAACATTGGACAACAATATACAACGAAAGATTGTCCTTCTTTTTTTGAGAATGTGTTGCTCATTTTACTGCGCAAAATACTTCAGGGGTCCAGGGCCGAAAGGTAGTTCCACAAGTAGGTCAGGAGCATAACCCAGTCAGAGATTGATGGGAGTGATTTGAAGGTCGAAGGTCGTGATGTGTCCCCTACCTCGATGAGGCAGTTAGCCTCCAGGCTCAGTTCGTCTGCGTTGCGGGCCGTGAACGGGTAGAGGGCTCTGTAGAGGCTCATCACCACCTGGGACCCCCCTCCCCCCCCTCCTCCTCCTCCTCCTCCTGCTGCTGCTGCAACCTCCTGCTGCTCCTTTCTCCTCCGCTCCTCATCCTTCTGTTTCCTCTCCTCTTCCTGCCTCTGCTTCTCCTCCTCCTCCTCCGCCTCCTTCTTTCGTCTCTGCTCCTCCTCCGCCGCCTGCTCCTCCTCCTTTCGTCTCCTCTCCTGCTCCTCCTTCTCCTCCTTTTCTCGTCGCCTCCTCTCCTCTTCCTCCTCCTCCTCCTCCTTCCGTCGCCTCTCCTGCTCCTCCTTCTCCGCCTCCCGGCGTCTCCTCTCCTCCTCCTGGGCCTTCTCCTGGGCCGCACGGAGACGGGCCTGCGCCTCCCTCTCCTCCTCCTCCCGCTGCTTGGCCCTCTGCTCCTCCAGGAGCCTCCGCTGCCGCGCCTCCTCCTCCTCGCGCTCCCGCCGCTCCTGCTCCCGCCGCTCCTGCTCCTCCAGCCTCTCCTGCTCCAGCTTGGCCAGTCTGTAAACAAACAGGAAACAGGGAGTGGGATGCATCCCAGGCAACCATATGTAGATGCTGCATTCCCGGGGATGGGAATTGCTGCCATAACAATGCCATTATTGCTGATTTTTTATATATTTTTTATGCATACTTTTACACTTTTTAGAATTTTGTAGAATTTGTACTCTGTTTAATGTTCAATGTTAGGCACCAATTCCTCAAAAGCACATTCCTTGTTTGCAAAAACTAAGGCAATAAAGCTGTTTCTGATTGTGATTGTGATTCTAACAACGCCATTATTGATTCTGCTTATCGGTCAGATTCTATCGATTTCCGTATTGATTGCGACACAGAATAACATCGTTTTTCAACATCGGGTAATTGTCCTCGTTAACGGATGGACGTGCTGCTCGGTTGAGAAGCAGTGGCATTTGTATTGCATAGTAGAGGCTCAACGTTTCTGTATATTGCTGGTGTTTCACACCCGTACTTGAAGTGACCATTTTACAACAACAAGCTTTTTACTTCTTGCCATCCGTCTCGGTGAAACGAACGCTTTGGAGACGGACCATTTCTTCCTCTCTGTCGCCGCGACGACTCCCTTGTCATGGTTTTGAAATGCGCGCATTCGCAAACTGTCAGAAAAACACGGTGAGGGTACGATCAAAAATTGATAAGCGACGCCACGGACACTGGAGCCAGCCGATCTCTCTAATTAGCCGTACGTCTGTGGTTGTTACGAGACGTCGTCAACACATCTCACGTCCAGATGGTTTGGTTTCGAAACACTGCGGAGGCATCGCTAACTCTCAGTACCTGGATGTTCTACCACTCTGGCAATACACGTTTGCTTTTGACGTGTTGTTGTTGTTGTTGTTGTTGACAAACCGAGCCATTTGAAGGGGAAGAAAACTTCATTTCAGGAACCAAATGATTACGAGAAGCACACCCATGCCTCCCATGGGTGTGCTTCTCGTAATCATTTGGTGGGGGGGGGGGGTGATCACACACACACACACACACACACACACACACACACACACACACAGAACTGTGTCGCAACAGACAGACACACCGCGGCAGAGAATCGGTCGTGAGAACCTCTTCCAACACTGTGTGCGCAACTGTGCCATTTAAACAGTTTTAATGAATTTCTATACTATTACTCTCTGTTTAATGTTCAATTTTATGCACCAATTTCACAATAGCACATTCCTTGTTTGCAAAAACCAACGCAATAAAGCTCATTCTGATTGTGATTGTGATTCTGATTAGCCGCCGCAGCCTCCTAATGAAACCCCTGCTGCTCCTCACCTGGCCACCTCCGCCTCCTCCTCCTCCCTCCTCCTCCTCTCCGCCTCCTCCTCCTCCCTCCTCCTCCTCTCCCTCTCCTCCTCCTCCCGCCGTCTCTGCAGCTCCCGCAGTTTCTGCTCCTTGACGCGGACCAGGTCGTCCAGCGCCGCCTGCTGGGTCAGCTGCTTCTCCCGCAGCTCCTGAGGGGAGAACACGACACGTGGGTTGCGTTGGCGACGAGAGCTAATTACGGTGATACACAAGACCCCCGACCCCCGGGCCCCACACCCCCACCACGCCATCCCACCTCCCCCCACACACACACACACACACACACACACACACACCGCACTTAGCGAGGCATGCTAATTAGCGTGCTTCTCGAACGACATTACGGTGGGTCGGTGCAGTCATGCGTGGGTCACTGCATAGCAACATAAGTGTAAGTCATTAATGTATAATTAAGTCATCAATTAAGTCGAAGAGAAGACAGTACAGCCTGTGACTTGACGTGAACAGCACTTATTACAACCATCCCAATAAATAAATACTAGTGGTGGGACTCGATTTAAAAAAATTATCTAATTAATTAGAGGCTTTGTAATTAATTAATCAAAATTTATCGCATTTTAATCGCATATCAATATTTGACACGAGAAGCAACATTTTTCAATTCAAATGGATTTTGGTATACGAGTGAATCAATGAATAGACATATACATATACATACGTTTAAGCAGCAAAATCCTGTTTATTTTAGCTACACAGACCAACAGATCAGTGCAGCAATTTTAGGAATAATTTCAAACACAATGTACCTAACCTAATGATACACTAACCCTCCCCACCCAAATATCCTCGGTCAAAATAATGAACAGACCAACAGTTTAACATAAAGTGCCATTTCTACCATCTAAAATGGTAACAAAAAAAACGAACAAAAAAAAGTCCACTGAGAAACGTTCCGTGGTGTAAAGTGCGATTAAAATGCGGAAATGTTAATTAATTAATTAATTTATTTATTAATTTATTAATTAATCGGAATTAACGCGTTAAAGTCCCAGCCCTAATAAATACATAAATAAATAAATAAATAAATACATACATACAATAATCCACACATGCAAAAAAACAGCATCCGATAGACAACAACATGCAAACAAACAAACAGCTTTGCCAAGACAACACAACAGCACAGTGTGGTTTGCAGATGACCAGTGTGTGTGTGTGTGTGTGTGTGTGTGTTTTTAACCACAAGAGGTTTTTCCTTTAACCTCAGGGTGTGTGTGCACGTGTGTGTGTGTGTGTGTGTGTGTGTGTGTATACACAGTACACACAGACAGAAAGTACTAGCTAAAATGCGTCCCCCAGGAAAGGTGTGTGTGTGGGGGGGGGGGGGGGGTATATAAACCTGAACCACAACAAAGAATACATGGAGGAGGGGGAGTTGAGGATGTTTGTAGCAAGAGGAATCCCACTAGCACTAGTACAACAGATGCAAGGCAGCGAGATAACACTGAGCTACTGCTAGCGCATTACAAGCAGCCAGGACACAAGCACTAGGATATAGTGTGTAGAGGCGGTGGTGGTGGTGGTGGGTGGGGGGTCTGCGAGGCAGGTAGGTGGTTACTGAGGGTAGATTGGACTTTGTGTGGGTGGAGGAGGGGGGGGGGGGGGGGGGTGGGTGTGAGGTTTAACCTTGATGAGGAGGAAAAGCTGGCTGAGACAGGTCAGCAGGGACAGAAGCGCCCGCAGGATGCAATCATCCATGTCCCCAAACTACCACGGCGACGGCAACGCAGAGAGAGAGAGGGAGAGAGAGCGAGAGAGAGAGAGAGAGAGGGGGGGGGGGAGGGGGGAGGAGGAGGAGGAGGAGCCAGGGGAGGGATGGGGGATGGAGGGATGAAGATGGGTGAGGAAAAGTAAATATAAGACGTGCAGCATGAGGGAGAGGGAGAAAGAGCGGGAGACAGACAGACAGAGAGAGAGAGAGACAGACAGAGAGAGAAACGGAGACAGGAGAGAGAGAGGGAGACCGACAGAGACAGAGAGACAGAGAGAGACAGACAGAGACAGAGAGACAGAGAGAGAAACGGAGACAGAGAGAGAGAGAGAGAGAGAGAGAGAGAGAGACCGACAGAGACACAAGAGAGACAGAGACAGAGACAGAGACAGAGAGACAGAGAGAACGGAGACAGAGCGAGAGAGAAAGGAGGAGAGAGACAGAGAGAGAGAGAGAGAGACATGGGGAGCCAGCAGAGGGAGCGAGAGAGTGGATATCGAATGAGGGAGGGACGGAGGGAGAGAGAGAAAGACGGGTGAGGGAAATATAAATACAAGCCATGGAGAAGGAGAAAGCGGGAGAGGAGAAAGGCGAAATAAAGAAAGAGAGAGAGAGAGAGAGGTAGACAAAGAGGGGGAGAGACAAAGAGAAACAGGATAGCCAGCGGGGGGGCCGGGGGGGTGGAAGCAGGGGATGGGCGGTCAGACCAAGTGGAACGGGAAGAAAGGAACGAGAGAGAGAGAGAGAGAGAGAGAGAGAGAGATACACAGAAAGGTGGTGAAGAAAAACAAGGTAGAGAGAGTGAGATAAGGACGTGGCAGGGAGGGGAGGAGACACAAAGGGAGCCGTCAGACGCTAGAAGACAGTTAGAAACAGTCGGTTAGTTTTGGACAAGAGAAGAATTAGCTCAACGTAGATTCGGAAGGGAAAGCACAGGTAGCGGTAAGAACAACACAACCCCCTCTGTTGCTGTGATGACAAGACGTTACGTCACGCCCTGTCCCCCCCCCACCCCACCACCCCACCCCTCCCCGCCCCGCCCCGCCAAGGACGTGGTGGTCCTTAGACACGTATCTGGTGCTCAATGCTTTGTGTCGCCATTTGCATTCAAGTGTGTGTGTGTGTGTGTGTGTGTTTTGAGTGTGCCCATGAGTGTGTGTGTGTGTGTGTGTGTGTGTACGAACTACATGTAGGTTGGATAACAACATGTTATTTGGCCCCCGGGGAGAGATGATATCTTAGTGTCCAGTTTAACCGGAATTTCTTCCTACTAGTCCCTCCCACCCAGACTCCGACTGTCGACCTGGAAAATAATCCATGGAAAACGAATCGATGCCGCCGTAGATGCTGCATTGTACTCTCAGGCACGCACACTCACGCGGTATAAGTGTTGTTAACTGGGTATTTAAGCTGGTCTAGGTTAGCATTAGTATCATAGCGTAGCATAGTACTGCATCCTAGTCTGATGCGTCCATGTCAAATCTGTTCGGCTCCTCCAAAGCTGCAGAGTTAGCAGAATATGCGTGTCGATGCTGCTGTTTTATTCATGGGATCGAAATGATATTCCAAACGCCTCGACGCCGCTCACTTCTTCAGACCCTTCTGTGCTCCGATAAAGTACAGAAGAACGGACCACAGCTTTTCCCCGTCTTTCAACTCAAGCAACTCACATACCGAGTCTCAAATACATATTCACACCATAGGGACACACACACACACACACACACGCACACACTGGAGGACTGGGCGATAGGAGTTCAAATCAACATCAAGATAATTCCAAACTTTTACATCGATTACGCTTAATGAATGAATATTTATGGGATACCCTTTTTTCCAATTGCCCTCATCGTTCTCTGACAAGGTCTGCACTGTAAATGAGCTGAACTTTTAAAGCAAAACTTATTGAACTTATACTTACTCTAATGAAGGAGTACATATCTAATCTTTGCGATTTCAAGGAAACACACACAGATTAACTATTGCTGCATATTTATTGAATAGTTCTAACAGTTGAAATGAACAAAATGAATCATAATTAGCAAGATTCAGTCGGTGAAAGGTTCTAAATATTGGTATTGATATATTTTCTGCCTGGCCCTTACACACACGTACACACACAGACAAACAGACAGACAGACAGACATACAGACAGACATAGAGAGACACACACACACACAAAGACACACACGCCTACACCCCCCGCTACCTTGAGCTCCTTGGTGTACTGGTCCATCTGACCCAGTTTGTCGGTGGTCTCCCGCTCCAGAGCGTCCAGCTGGTCCTTCAGTCTGCGGCACGTCACCCCCTTCTCCACCACGCTGCTGCCCAGCGCCACCAAGGCCCCGGCTGTGGGACCACAAGGGGGGGAGGGGGTGGGGGGGGGGTCAGGGAGTGTCTGGCGGTTGGGGAGTTCCCGACTCCCAGACGAAATGTTCTGGGTTCAGTCCCAGAATCCCTCCCCCATCCCCCCGAATGTCTGTAGCCTAGCCTGATAACCTGATTTCCCTGATAACCTGATTTCCCTGATAACCTGATTTCCCTGGTCGGCGATTTCCCTGATTTCATGATTTCCTGACTTCCCTGACTACCTGATTTCCCTCATTTCCTGATTTCCTTCATTTCCTGATTTCCCTGATTACCTGATTTACCTGATTTCCCTCATTTCCTGATTTCCTCATTTTCCTGATTTCCTGATTTGCTGCATTA
>PIJE02000872.1:106409-114556 GCA_002895965.2 Coryphaenoides rupestris
AAGAAAAACATACAAAAAAAGGTAAACAAGAATCCTCCTCCTCCTCCTCTCCCTCCTTCTCCTCCTCCTCCTCCCCTTCCTCCTCTCTCCTCCTCCTCCTCTCCCTCTTTCTCCTCCTCCCTCCTCCTCCTTCGTCCTCCTCACCTCCTTCCGCTCCAGCTCCCAGATCCTCTCCTCCTCCCGCTGTCGCTCCACCTCCTCCCGGTGTCGCTCCACCTCCCGCTGCCTCTCCAGCCGCCGCGCCTCCTCCAGCCGCCGGCGGTTCTCCTGCTCCCGGGCCTCCCGCTCCCGCCTCTCCTGCGCCTCCCTCTCCTCCCGGTCGCGGCGCTCCCGCTCCCGCCGGCGCTCCTCCTCCAGGGCCAGCCGTCGCTTCTCCAGCTCCGCGCTCCCCCGCGCAAAGTTCTCCTTCAGCTTGTCCTCGAAGGACACTGGGGAGGAGAGACAGAGAGAGACAGAGAGAGAGAGACAAACAACTTAACAAACAACCAAAAACTTCCATATCTGTTGGGCGATGTACAGGAATGTGCAAACACAGCAGCAAGTTTTGTGAGCTGTTGCGACAGGAAAAGGACATCTAATGGAATACAACCTCCGTAAAGACTGTCAATCACCTGTCAATCCCCCTTTTTTTCTTCCATTTTTTCTTTCTTTTTGTATTTTGATATTTTTTATATATATTTGTTTTATTTTATTTTACTTCCCTGTATATATTGAGTTCTTTATAAGTATATTTTAGAAACACATATTTATACATTTGATTGCAATATTGCAGCTTTGTTTACATATTTCTTTGTTATAGAATATCTGCAATTTGTAAATCGACAATTGTAAATTAGATTACTTTTGTTTTTGTTTTTATTTACCACTTGCTTTGGCAATGTAAATGTACATTTCCCATGCCAATAAAGCTCTTTAAATTTAATTGAGAGAGAGAGGGAGAGAGAGAGAGAGAGAGATGCAGAGAGAGAGAGACACATAGATATAGATAGAGAGAGCGAGACAGAGAGGAGAGAGAGAGGGAGAGAGATGGCGAGAGAGAGAGAGAGATGGATAGATGGAGAGAGAGAGAAGGATGGAGTGACAGAGGGACAGGCGTAGAGACAGAGAGGGAGAGACAAAGACAGAGAGAGAGAGACAAAGATGAGACAGAGAGGGGAGAGAGATGCAGAGAGGGATAAAGAGAGACAGAGAGAGGAGGGAGTGATGGAGACAGCAGTGTGAGTGAGATAAACGGCTGGAGAGGAACGGACCATTATGACCATCTAAAATATCCGGGGTGATTATGTCGCTTGTAATTGTTAGGCTTTGTTACCCCTTTTTATGCCCATATGACACCCATAGCACTCTGAACCATCCCTGGAAGGAGGGATCCCCCACTCTGAGTTCCTTCTCCAGATTTCTTCCTCCCCCACTCTGGCTTAATTAAGGGAGTCGTTTCTTACCCTTATGGGGGCTATAGGGCTAGGAGGGGCGTGTCATAATCACATGAGCCCATAATCATATGGCCTGTAAAGCCCTTTGAGACTGTAACTGTGATTAAGGGCTATACTAATAAAATGGACTTGACTTGAATTAAGGATGAGTCACGACGTGTACTATATACACTTCAATGCATTTTTATTATTATATTATTATAATATATTTTTATTACAAGCATTAAAACAAACAGCCATCCAGGTGACGATAAAATGCCAGTATGCATCTGTTCCTCCCTGTGTGCCTGTGTGTGTGTGTCGTCCCCGTGTGCTTGTGTGCCTGTGTTTGTGTACGACGTGCGTGCGTGCATGCCTGTGTGTGTGTGTGTTCTTGTGCGTGTGTGTCTGTGTGTGTGTGCGTGTGTGCGTGTGTGCCTGTGTGTGTGTGTGTGATTACCCTTGGATGCAGGGTCGGTCTCGGGGGGGTCGGCAGGGCTGGGACTCAGGTAGGAGGAGCTTGTTCCATTCACCAGCTCACTGCACTTCCCTGCTGGCCTGCAGCCAAGAAGAGGAGGCAAAAACAACAACAACAACAACAACACAGCACAATAGTCAAATAAACCGTGGCATGCAAAGACATCCATGTAAATACACACACACACACACACACAAGCACACACACACACACACACATAGATGGACTGATTGTGTGTGTGTGTGTGTGTGCGTGTATGAGTTACCTGAGTGAGGGAGTGTGTGTGTATGTGTCAGTGTGAGTCAATAACTGACTGACTGACTGTGTGTGTGTGTGTGTGTGTGTGTGTGTGTGTGTGTGTGTGTGTGTGTGTGTGTGTGTGTGTGTGTGTGTGTGTGTGTGTGTGTGTGTGTGTGTGTGTGTGTGTGTGAGAGCGAGAGAGTACAAGTGAGTATCCTAGCGACGTATATTGCTGCCTAGCAATTATGAGTGCTTGAAACGTGTTATATAATTACAATAATATAATTCGTTTCACTCAACAAATGTTGTTGTAAGTCGCTTTGGATAAAAGTGCTTGCCAAATATCCTAAAGACCAGGAAACCTGTTCAGTAGGCCTATTAATAAGTGATTATTGGTGTGCGTGTGTGTGCGTGTGTGTGCCTGTGTGTGCGTGTGTGTGTGTGCTACCTGAGGGAGGGGGGGACCAGGTCCTGGGGGAGGGACAGGGGCAGCGGGTGGCCGCTCTTGGCCATGTCCACCAGGTGCATGGCCAGGATGAACTCATCAGCCCTCAGCTGGCCGTCCCCGTCCACATCTGCCAGTGTCCTGCACACGCACAAACACACACACGTACACGCACACGCACACACACACACCCACCCACACAGACAGACAGACAGACGCACACGCACGCACACACACACACACACATTTCCCTGTTGGTTTGGATCATGGCACGCGAAAAGGTGTATACTGTATAACAAAGTAGAAGACATTCGTGGCAGTCATGCAGAAAGTACACTCTAACCCTCTCTCACACACACACACACACACACACACACACACACACACACACACACACACTCTCACTCACTCACCAGATGGTGGCTAGCTGCGTCTGTGTCAGGTTGGAGGCCAGCAGGGCGTTCCTTACCTGCGGTCCTGTGCACAGAAGAAGAGGTGATGACCTTGTTGACGCCGCTGTGTTTTTGTTGTACTGTAAATGTTTCGCATGTAAACCACAAGCGCTGTGTACAGTCTAAATAGGAACACGTGTGCGCCATGTACCGTATATGCTAATGAGATAAGATAAGACAGAACTTTATTCATCCAAGGGAAATTCTTGTGCCAGAGGTTGCTCAAAAATAACAGCATAAGAATAAAAACAATAGAATAATAAATGTAAATGTACAGTGAAATATCCTAAAAAAATAAGGCAATGGTATTGAGAAGCAGTATTGCACTTGATATTAAGAATATTGCACATGATGTTGAAAGGTAATATTGCACATGATATTGAGAATATTGCACATGATATTGAAAGGTAATATTGCACATGATATTGAGAATATTGCACGTGATGCTGCACATAATATGGACTTCTGGACTGCAGTGGGCATGTATGCGTGTGTGAGTGTGTGCACGTGCGTCCCAACCTGACAGGTAGCCGCTCATGAGCTTGTCCAGTGTGTTGAACTGCTGCCGGTACTTGAGTCTGGCGGCCTGGGGAACCGCCCAATCACACGCGCCCGTCTGGGGAGAGTTACTGGCCAGGGAGTTGGTGGAGGAGGAGTTGGAACTACAGATGCACACGTACACACATATCACACACATTCAGGTGATCAGTAGAAAGGCAGCCATTAATAGAAAGGGGATAAAAAAAAAGGCAAAAAGGCAAAGATACTCATATTAAATATATATTAAAAGATCTACATTATCTATATTTAAAAAAATAATAAAGGTGCTGTCGGTAAGATTTATGAGCCATCATTTGGGTGTAATTTGTTGAGCGAAATTTGCTGGGAGAATATCAGTTTTGCGTTATATTAGAATATCAGTTCTGTCTCTGTAGGAGCCTCCTGGCTAATTTCTGACCAATCAGGGCATCTGTTCCCTGATTGGCTCGCGGGAATCTTTCTTGCTTGTCAATCACAGGTGACCACTTCTCATTGGTGGAGAAATGCACGGAGGAAGGGAGGGAACTGCTCTTTACCACTCTCCTGAATCTGACAGCTACAGCGCCATTACACGTGGCAGCAATGTCAATAGCATCAAAGAGCAGGATAGTCTAACGGACTAGCAGGCGAATGATTCTGGGTTCAAGTTGAACCCTGACGTCTCCTTGTACGCATCCTTCAACAAGATACCTCCAACTGCTCCTTAAGATTGAAGAACTTTTAGAAATGTATTTGTTACATACTGACATAATGACCTGAAAATGACTTTCCAGTCACTCTGGATAAAAGTGACGAAATACTAAATAGTATAAATACTACGTTTCAACCGATGCTAATAGTAGTCATAATAATACATGCTTATAATAATAATAATAATAATAATAATGATACAGCAATAACCGAGCATCGTGTCCACTACCAGACTTAAAACCACTAATTGCTCGGAGACTCCCAGGTGTTATTTGTCGCCGCCTTAATTAGCAGCGGAGGAAGTCGACGGAGAGGAGGACCAACGTCTCGGAAACAAGACCTCAGATAGCGGCCATTTTGTTTGTTTTGCAAACAATTGTAGTGGCCGTCGCCATCTGCACAGAAAGGGCTGGGTCATACATACGATGACGCCGCCCGTGGCTAGTTTAAATGGAATCTCTTCTCTTTTCTTCGGTCTTTCTTTCTTTCGTTTGTCTGTAGTCTTGACGGCATGGTGGAAACTCACCACCACCACCCATCCATCCGCCTCCTCCCAACACACTGGGGGAATAAAGGGACTTTCTGGGAATGGAGATCCTTCAATCTGCCCTTCGCCTCTTATGTGTGCATACACAGTGTGTGTGTTTGTGTGTGTGTGTGTGTGTGTGTGGAGATCCTTCAATCTGCCCTCTGGCTCTTGTGTGTGCGTACACAGTGTGTGTGTGTGTGTGAGCGCGTGTGTGTGTGTGTATTGCTGCCATCACCGAGCCAGCAACCAAACCCTCATTTCAAACCCCACCCCACCCCCCTGCTGTTTATTAGGAAACAATAGCCAAGCATTGTGTGTCCCTGAACACCTGCGGGTTTACAGCCAGCCGAGTGTGTGTGTGTGTGTGTGTTCGTGATTTCCGAGCCCGCCTGCGCTGTCGCTGTCCCTTCCCTGACACAGAACACAGTGTCACCTCCAGGGTGTGTGTGGACAGATGCTGTTTCATTCTCTGATTACAGTCATCGCTCACTTCTGCGAGGCATCGGCAGTTCCCGCCACACAGGAGCCACCATTCATAGAGAGAGGCACAATAGTTCATAGCAAAGTAAAAAAGTGGAAATATATTGATGGTCCTCTCCGTACATATTCTATTCTAACCCAAAAGGAGCACATTGTAGGGGAAGTTGTTAATTTTTCCAGGCTTTCAGGACACAAAATGCCACACAAATACAAAAGAATTGAACTCGAGGCAAGTCATCAAAAGGGGTCATATTATGCCACCAGGTGTGAGTGTGATTAGCCATCGCGAGCCGTTTCACAATTGCCACGTGACTACCGTCTAGTGACATCACAAGTGGGAACGTCCACCTACAACTAGATGTACGATGACTAGATCAGTCTACCAGCCTACCCAGTGGACCGTACCGACAGGTAAACTGATCTAGTCAGCATACATCTAGGTGGACATTTCCCACTTGTGATGTCACCAGACGGTAGTCACGTGGCAATTGTGAAACGGCTTGAGATGGCTAATCATGCTCACACCCGGTAGCATAATATGTCCCCTTTAAGTCTCATCTGTTTCCCCTCCCCATCACAACCCCCCCCCCCCATCCGCCCAAGCTATGACATGTATATGTTTGTGGATGACATAACCAACAAAGAGAAGACGGAAGGATACTGCATTTACCAAACAACACCCCCCCCCCCCCCCCCCCCCCCATCCCACCCACCCCACGCAAGAACGTCATCACAGCTCCCCGCTGGTCCTCTGTTGCTGTTCGATGCCTTTTGTGCGCAGGCTTTGTTCGGGGAAAACGCTTTAACACTCGGCTCCATCTGCTATCGAGCTAAAACATCTCTGCCTACGCGCCGATTGTCTGCTCTGAGCTGCCACCTTTCCCTTCTTGTTAATGGGAAAAAAAGTGACTTTGTGTGCACTGTGAGTGTGTACAGCGTGTGTGTGTGTGTGCATGTGTGTGTTCTGTGTGCCCAATACGGCCGGTTTTTGAGGTCCAGAAGGTCGTCTCTGGACAGCTGTGGTGATTTAGAAGGCACTACGGCATGGGTGGTGGTGGTGGTGGTGGTGGGCAACTGAATTGGTATTGATAATACCAATCAGCATCATTTCATTTTTAGACAGAGCCTTCTCCATACCAGCTGAACCCTTCCCTCTGGAACGCTCTCCCCAAACACCTCAGAGACTCACTGCACCGATCTGTCCACGTTCAAATCTCTACTCAACTCTCAGCTCTTCTGAACTGCTTTTAATTTGTGATTAATAGTGTGTATTTTATGCTTACAGTATGTTGTTTTCTTTTTGATAATTTTAACAATCTAAAGTGTCTTTGAGCATCCTGAAAAGCGCTCCATGAATAAAATGTATTATTATGATTATTATGATAATTATGATTATTATTGAGAACGGCTTGCAGATGCTACAGTCTGAGAATTGGGCTCAATCTAGAGAGTCAGAAATTAACAGGGGCCTTAGTTAGGTTATTCTGCCCCGAAAGTAAATTTGTCTCCATATCTATCAGGAAATTGCAGGTCTTCCACACCAGCGAGCAAGACCCTTTCATTTTTTGTGTTTTTAGTTTTTTTTCGAAATGAAAACAAGGCCTCCAACGATCTTAAAGTAATTTTAGACAGTATGCACTGTTCAAGGCATCATCATGATTTAATTCAAAAGAGTATTTTCAATGGACTGTCAATTTGAAAAATTGTTTCTTTATGTTCCGATGTTCCATTTGGCATTTGACGGGTTTTATCCAAGGGGACTTGTGTATGGATTTTGAGATACAAGTCATTAATGAGCAGGTTTGTTTGTGGCAACATGGACCCACAACGTTGGGGGGTTCAAACATAAAAACATGCTCAGTCAGTCAAACACCCTAACCACCCACAAGACTACCCTGTATCTCCCCCCCCCCCCCCCCTCCCCATATATCTAACCCTGAACAATCTCATGTTGATCTGAAAATCTAAAATACATCTAACTAGTACTTCCTCTTCTGGGCTTGGGGCCTCCTCCCTGGCCCTTCCTCCAACAGCACACTCCATGTCTGGCTTCTCCTCACCCATGATGTTCTCCCCTCCCACGGGCATGTCCAAGGCCAACTCCCTGCTAGACCTGGGCTCCAGCAGGTGAGAACCACACACACACACGCTGTTTACTCTTTTCTCGACTCGATTGCTTCACTTTGCTCTGCTTTGCCGATCGGCGTTTTTTTTACAGAGCTGTTAAATGCTAAACCAATCGTCTCTTTGCTTTATCTGTTTGGTTTGTCTGTTCCCTAATCTTCCGCCCGGGTTTAATAAAGTCTTATCTGTCCGAGCTGTTACACTTACTTCAGTGTTACGTCGACCCTAAACGATGGTTGTGACGCTCTGTGGCATGTTATATATGAATTTTATGTTAAAGCGAGGAAAGATATGTATTATATGCAAATGTATTATAGCTTTAAAGGGTAGGAAATTAATAATTTTTTACAATTTCCAGGGCAATTAATTATTATCTAATGTTGGGTCATACTTTTTTTTTTTTTATGTCGCAAGAGAGACCAATATTCAATGACACCCATGAAACCCAATCCTGGATCTGCAAATAAAATACATAAGTTAACTCTTTATTTTAAAGCCATCATCCCAATTTAATTTACTTTCGGGGCAGAATAACCTAACTAAGGCCCCTGTTAATTTCTGACTCTCTAGATTGAGCCCAATTCTCAGACTGTAGCATCTGCAAGCCGTTCTCAATAATAATCATAATTATCATAATAATCATAATAATACATTTTATTTATGGAGCGCTTTTCAGGATGCTCAAAGACACTTTAGATTGTTAAAATTATCAAAAAGAAAACAACATACTGTAAGCATAAAATACACACTATTAATC
>PIJE02000872.1:114566-129566 GCA_002895965.2 Coryphaenoides rupestris
CGGATCTCCACACTGACACATGCTGCTCCTGGTTGCCTGACCTGGTTGCACATTTAGAGAAGAGAGAAACAGAAAAGTGGTCAAAGAATTGACAGCTGGAGAAAGTTGTGGCATGAATAAAGAAAGTAGTGTTGTGGTGTGTGTGTTGGTGCATGTGTGTGTGCTGCGGTGTCTGCGTTTGCACGTGTGTGTGTGTGCCGTGGTGTTCATATTGTGTGTGGTCGAACCCACCGCAGTATCTGCAGCGTAGGCAAGACATATCGATTGCTTTCCTTTTGTGGTGTGTGGGTGTGTGTGTGTGCGCGCGTGTGTGTGGGGTGTGAGTGGTGTGTGTGTTGCATGCAGGTTTGTGAGTGTTAATGAAAACATTGATCTGGCGCTGAAGGGAAATGTTTTCAGATTCCACTGGAATGGGTAGGCATTCACTGCATGCTCACACTTTCATTTTATCGCCTTCTCCGGACTCTATAGACTATCGAGGTGACTAAAGGAAAGAGTCTCGTGAAATATGGATACCAATCTAACAACTAGGCCTACTTTGTATTCACGTATTTATAAACACCTTTTGTGTGTGTGTGTTGTGTGTGTGCGCGTGGTGTGTGCCACTACACAATCCTCTGTGTGAGGCCATCTCATTTGTTCTGTGCAAGGCCGATGCAGACACTTCTTCATTGTCGTTGTCAGTTGTGTGTGTGTGTGTGTGGTGTGGTTTGTGTGTGTGTGTGTGTGTGTGTGTTGTGTGTGTGTGTTTGTCTGTGGGTCTTGTGTGTCTGTGCCGTGTGGACGCGTACGTGTGTGTGTGTGTGTGTGTGGTGTTGTGTGCTGTGTGGTGTCTGTGGCGTATGCACTTAGAGTTATCCTCTTGTCTGTTGGCTCCTGATGAGAGACAGTAGCTACGCTCGGCCTATTAACCACCGTTGGGAAATACTTGGGGTGTTCTGCGTTGGGTGCACCACACACAACACACACAGCACACACACACACACACACCACAAACACACACACACACCCACCTTGCACACGTCACTGGTCCATCCAGCTCTGTCTGCAACAGTGTAGCTTTCGGGCAGCAAAGGATACGTGGACAACATGACGGCGCTGAGCATGACGTCGTTATATGTCCACTAATGTGATGTGTAGGCTGGTGTGTCGGTGATTGTCATTGGCCTAGCCTGGCAGCGTAGAGTCTGGGCGTGCACATCTGGTACCATCTGCTCTGTCTGCCTCTTGACCAAACTTTCACAATGAAACCGGACTCTTTCCAACACCACAAATCTGCCTGTTGTCCTTGGAGGAAGGGCCCCAAACGAAGCATTGATGAGGCATGTGCCAACTGGTTTATTGCTACAGCGTGTGTATCCGTTGGAAGCTCTTTTGAATGCTATTTTGAGACCAGGAGAAACCCGTGGCAATTTTAACCACATCCGACACCCGCACCCCCACCTTGAGGCCCAGGAGCGGGTGCATGGATTCCTGCAGCAGCTGGAGTTCTGTGAGTGTTTGTTCAGGAATCGTCTGCGGGCTTAAATACAACACAACATCACAGCGCACGTGGTTGGAAGTGGATCCGTACGAGGGGGATTGAAGCCGTGTGTTGATGTGGGAAAGGACCCCCCCCCGGGGGAGGAGAGGAAGGTTGGCCGTTAAAACCTGCCTTGTGAGCAGCGGCCACCCTGTTCCTCTGTCTTGCCGGGGATTCGTTTTGATATGAAATAATTAACAGGCCTCCAGAGATACGGTTTCCTCCCCCTCAGAATATCTATAACACGGCCGTCTGGTAGATCTAAAGGGATAATAGAAGCGATGGTTGTGCGTGTGTGTAGTGCGGTGTGTGTCAGACACGCCAACACACACACTTGTAATTTGTATTTAGTTGCCAATATGGCCTATAGCCTTGTATAACATTTGAGGGACATTTCATATATTTCGGCTAAGTACTTTTTCAGAGAATCCAAGGTTTATGCCAATTGGATCTCCATACTGCAATTAATTTAAGTTTGACGTTCAAATATTTTCATTTTTTTTTTTGCTTCCTAATCTCAATAGCTTGTTGGGAAAGGAAATGTATTTCAGACTCTTGATTTTAAGAGTACACATTTGACAACGTTTTCACGCTCCCTTGCAAAAGATCACAAAAAACTTCATGTTGTAAAAATGTCCAATGGTCAGTCTTTAGAACAAGACAAATCTGAATGAAATTGAGTCTCTTGTCAACAAGGATTCAAGATCAAAGATTTCAGATATCAAGAACTTATAATTGGCACGTACAACACGCGATATGAGTGAAACTAAAAAAGTGCCGAACTGCCCAACAGAAACAAATACCAAATATCACAATTCAATTTTAAAGGGAAAGAAAGAATCAAATATCCAACACTATTCATTTACAGCAAAGCTCTATACTATTTTGCATGCAAATATTCTTAAATATAATCACTTGCGGGTGCGCTTCTATTCATTGTCCGTCCCCTCGTCAAAGCAGTTGTTGAGCCTTGTAACACTTTGACAGAGAACCACCTGCCGGGAGAGATAGAGATAAGAGAGTGGAGCTGTCCCTAAAGAGATTTGCATATAGGTGCTGAGCAAGGGGCAAACGTTGACAAATATTTATTTCATTTCGTTTTTATTCAACGGAAGTTATTTACATTTCACTCGTGTGTTGACCGACCGATATTCCTTTCTATCTGTTTGTGTGTACTGTACTCTGTACTGTACGCTATGTTTTGGTATATTCGAAAGGGAGGGATTCCCCTCTGCAATATATCGCCACCAAAGCAATTACACGGCAAGGGTTATTGGGCTGCATCTAAAGGCGAACGGGAACGATGATGTAGGCCTACCCGCTGTTATATTAGCTTGGGCTACCCGGGGAAAAAAGAATCAATCATTCTCCCGGTATAATAACCCTTTTGTGGTTTATGTTTGTCTACACAGCGGTGTTGTTGTTGTTACCTCGGTTTATTGTCTCCTCTTCCAAGAATAGCTAGCCGCTCTGAACCCGTGTTCCCGGCGACGACCCTTCTTCATCCTCTTTAACGTTGTATTTTAAAGTGTTATGTCATGTACTACCGTCAGGACTCTACACTCTTTGATAATATAATAGTAAATGATTTTATAATAATATTAATATTTTTCATAATTTGCCTCGGTTATGCAGTTACAGTGTTTTCATCTATTTAGCTTTTTATCCGATTTTTTTGATTATATAGATACAATCATTAATTATTCAGGTCAGGGTCTTGCCTTCTTGCTCAAGGGAACAACAATAAGAGATTAGTGGGTTTTGCACCCACAACCTCCTGGACGTGTTACTCGGGAGTCCCAAACACCCTAAGCCTCTATGCTATCCCGCCTTCCTCCGGTCCTCCCAGATAGTCTGAAACTGCTCGGGCGGGGAGCCTTGTAGCTAGCCCTTGACCTTCTCCCCCCATTGACGCGTATATATCTATGTAAACATGCTACGCGCTGCTGATGTACAGCCTGCGCGTGCTGGTGTGTGTGTGTGTGTGTGTGTGTGTGTGTGCCGCTGGGCTATATATACAGTACAGGTGCTGCTTTACTGTATACAACCATGCCTGCTCGTCGTTATGTCCATTCGGTTACTGTGCTAAATATGACTCCTGCTGGCTGCTCTCAATGACGGCGGACAAAAAAAGACACACATAAAAAATCGAAAAAGGAACAATGTGAATAAAATCCACACCCTTTCCGTGAGATTAATTATATCCCGGGTTCCTGGGTGTTTCCAGGGTTTTTTTTTTGCTGACTCTCGCCGGAAACTAGGTCAGGTTGCGAGCAGCACGTTAGCTAGCCCCTGCCACGTCGTCGTCGTCCTCGTCGTCGTCGAGGGAGAACGCGTGTCCCCGGAACAGGTGGTGTTGCCGTGGCGATGTGGTCGGGAGGATCGGCGCGGGAGCGTATCTCGTGTTGTTTGCGAACAAATGCGTGCGCACCTCGGCTCTCAGGTGCAGAACAGCGGCTGGAGCTGTGTACTGATACACAATATCCAATACCCTCCTCCTTAATGGGCTCCATGTTAACTCAACACACACCCACCCAAAGCACAATCTTCTACCGTCATAGTTGTTTGTGTATTGTGTGTTTGCTCAAAGATTCTAGACCAGGAAACCTGTTCAGTAGGCCTAAGTAGGCATATTAATAAGTAAATATTGAGGTGTGTGTGTGTGTGTGTGTGTGTGAATATTGGTGTGTGTGTGTGTGTGTGTGTGTGTGTGTGTGTGTGTGTGTGTGTGTGTGTGTGTGTGGTCAGTCAGCAGAGAGAGCTAGAGAGAGAGAGAGAGAGCGAGCGTGCGAGGGGCTGCAGTGCTGGGGTATTCAGGGCAACCTGGGTCGGTCGGAGTATTTCCTCTCGGGGTAGAGTGGTATTTCCTGTACCGAGTGAATAAATTACAGCCTGGCCTGGGATGGATACTACTCGCACTTCTTCTGAGAACACGGAACGCAGAACCGAGATGAGAGTCCAGCGATAGCAGCGTGTCTCTCTCTGTCTCTGTTTTTTGAACTTCTTCTCCAACTGCCTACTGTTATTTTACCCCGGTCTGTGGTCTCCGCGGTGAGAGAGAATTCACTCTTTTGATGGTCTTACTTCTCGGTGTTAAGTATTATCTTTATAAATAGGAGGGAACGTTTTGGGGGCTTTTTTTTTGGTTAAAGTTTGAAGGGATCTGGACCACAGGGTGTTGTTATGGTAACCAGCGTTGCGGGGCCTGTTGGATGGCTCGTGTGTACGTGGGAGAGTGCTGGGTTAGGAGCAGCTTGCAGCGCGTTATTATTAACCCGAAGAAGTGGGATAGTGCACACTAAAGTCGCTCTGCCTGTGCTTTAGTGCGATTCTTTTTTTTGTTGTTTTAAATCATATCTCCGGTATGATATCATCGTCATCAACGACATCATGAACAACAACAAATATCCCTTTTTAACTTGACTCACTCCATCGTGTGCTTTTTTGTGTTCACTTGTTCCGTGTGTCTGTTCTGCCGTGCGAAGGCAGTGTCCGGCTAAAGACCCCCCACCTCCACCACCCCGGGCGCTCGCACTCCTCCCCCCCCCCATTGAGCTTGTTAACCAGCGCCTTGCGACCACACCTGTCTGACTCCATAAACATCATATTCAGTTATTTTTTGACAGATGATTCACTGTTAGTGGGAAATAATCACGTTTGCATCACAATTGTCATCTTCTCTAAAAAAAAAAAAAAGCTGTTAAAATAATGATGTGGCATTTTTTGGGCCATCTGTAAATAAACCAAACTGTGGGTGTGTGTGTGTGTTTGGTGGCTGGCTGGCTTAATTGGCCTCACCTGGCCCAGTTAGATTCTGGGGAGGGAAGGGGCGGGGCTACAAGCCTGTGGTGCATTGGCTGATCAGTGCACCACAGGTTAAGTCAGCCACCAGCACACACACTCGGGGAGCGCTAGCATGCTAGTGAGTATACTATCTGCTCCATGTCATTTCATTTCATACAAACTTTGCAATAAACCAGACTTTACACCACTACCTACCTACCTACCTACCTGCCTGGCTGTGTCCTTGGAGGAGCACCGAACAAAGCCACATCATGTATGTGGCTTTGTGGCAGGAGCTCTGCTACATACATTTTTTTTTTTACATCTGGAGAAAAAACATTTGTAGGCCAAGGCATCTCTGCCGCACAGTGCAACGTTATGGTGTTAAATATGTACAAACACATTTTACGCTTATCTAAAAGTTGCATCTCTTCTGATTTAAACATTGCATGTGGCCCCTATTGTGATATTTGTGTATTTAGATAATATTTCATTTCATTTGTTCAGCGCTTCTCCCAATTCCAACACACTTAGACTGCCCATCCGATGCCTTGTGCTTGAATGAAAAACTAAGAAAAGTGAATGAAAAACTAAAGAAAACTAAGAAACGGGTACTTTGTGTTTTTCTGAATTCATGGCATAAAAAAATTCTAATTGGGTGATGGAAAGAAAGGGTGGTTTGTTCGTCACGTTTATTTTGTACGTTTTGGATTTATTTATATCTAATTCTTCAGTTGTCTATTCCGAGTTCTATTCTGAGTGTGATCTACTCCTCGTGGGTTTATATTTAACGAATCACGACTTCATCCCGGTGCTCTGTCTAACGGGGGCCGTGATGGAGGGAGGAACGGAGAGTTCTCTACACATGAATAATGGTGGGAGACGGTGAGTTTCCGAGCCGTTTGATTTGAGCGATGGCTCATTAGGGAGGGAAATTACGCTGGCTATTCGGAAGAGGGCAAAGGAGGAGGACAAAGTTGTTGCGCCATTAGCGTTCTGGGACTTTGAGTTCATTCCATTACTTTCTTCTCTGTTTTAATGTCTCCATCTCTCTCTGTCTCTCTGTCTCCATCATCCCTCAACCTCTGTCTATCATCTTTACATCTAGTCACGCTGCTCGAACAGAGAGACTAAAAAAAGTTTCTTCCGCAGGCCATCCGGACTGTGAACTCTGACCTCACCAGGGCCCCCTCACTGCCCCTCCCATGCACACACACACACACACACACACACACATGTAGTACACAGTACATGCACCCACATAGTCTTACTACATAACTTGATACTATGTTTTTTATATTGCCTTGTTGTTAATATGCCTACTTGTGTATATGCTTTGCTGTTTATTTGCTTATTCCTAAAAAAAAAGCTTCTCTTTTTGCTGTCAAGGCTGTAAATAGTGTGGATATTCTGATTCTTTCCCTTCAATTTGTGATATTGTATTGTTCTGTTGCACATCCTGCTGGGCATCAACACTTTTTCATTTCACTGCATATCCTGTATGTGTATGTGACAATTAAACCTCTCTCTCTCTCTCTCTCTCTCTCTCTCTCTCTCTCTCTCTCTCTGTGTGTTGCAGGTGCAGCCAACATGTGGGCCATTACTCCGGAGGAGAGGGGCAAGCATGACAAGCAGTTTGACTCTCTGGCCCCCGTCCTGGGACACGTCTCAGGTGGGTCACGGAGTCATGGGTTAGGGTTAGCATTGAACTTTAAGAGAAGCCAGAGAGTTAATCTGTACTAGACTAGTCTGTACTAGTCATGTTGTTTCTATGCTTGATGAGATATTTACTCTGTTACTCGCAGAAGGGGACTTTGGGTATAGCAGTAGAAGTACGGGACAGTGATACACATTTTTAAAGGAAATAGAAATGTCAAATGTAAGCGCATGAAAAATGAAAAATATAGCAAAAAATGTAGACGTATGTGTAAATGTATAAACTATATTTATATATATATATTATAATATATAAAATATACGAATATGTAAAATGTATATACATATTTTTTATAATATATTTGCATATATATTGTTTATTTATTTTGGTTTGTTTGCAGGAGAACAGGCCAGGAAATTCTTCCTCCAGTCCGGCCTGCCCCCTCCGGTTCTGGCAGAGATCTGGTGAGGGTCTGCGGTCACGCTGCAAAGTTCTGTCAAGTTCTGTTGAGTCGTCATCACAAACATCTATTGTTTAAGGGCAGAACTAACCCAAACGCGCGGGTCACTGGGTTTACCGCGCCATATTTGTCCATCGGGGGATTTCAGCCTCTCGAGGAGCCAATGGGACGCTCTCGTTTGATGATGTTAGACTTCCTGTGCAGCGCAGAGCTCACTTCCTGTGCAGACTGCTTGGGTCCCAGCCCAGTCTCACTGTGTGTGTGTGTATTGTGTGTAATGTGTGTGTGTGTGTGTGTGTGTGTGTGTGTGTGTGTGTGTGCGCGTGTGCATGTGTGTGTTAGCGCATAGCTGTAGTGTCATGATGTCTGGATGTAAAGATGTGTGTGTGTGTGTAGTGTGTGTGTGCATGTGTGTGTTCGCGCATAGCTGTAGTGTCTTAATGTAAAGATGTGTGTGTGTGTGTGTGTGTGTGTGTGTGTGTGTGTGTGTCGTTCTGTGCATGAACACACCTCAGTGGAGTGGGTCACCAGTAACACAGCAGGAAGCCGGTCTGAATGCTGCTCCCGCCCTAGTTGAGAACATGACATAATGCATAATGGATCCGGGGCCGTCCACACTCGGCTCCCATGGGAAGGATAAAATAAGCAAAGTTTGGTGAAGCAGCTTTTTGTGACCAAGTCTCGCAAATCTTAAATAAACTTCCTGGTGACCAAAAAAATGTGGCGGTTAGGGTCAAGTCTTTTCATGAATGTTTGTATGTTTCTTAATTTTTAATTTTCAAATTCTAAATGTCCAATGCTTTTTTTCTTACACTTTCTGTGTCTTTATGTGTTTATTCGGGCTGGGAACCGATTGAAATATTTAATTGCGATTAATCTCATGATTGTCAAATCTTGCGGCACACACACATACAACTCAGAACCTGATGCAAAACACAACTGTAAAATATATCAAAATTATATCTTATTATATTTTAGTCCTTCTCCTGTACTTTCCCGCCATCCAGGGGCCTGGCTGACTTGGACAGCGATGGGAAGATGGACAGACTGGAGTTCTCCATTGCCATGAAGCTCATTAAGCTGAAGCTTCAGGGGCGGGGCCTACCCTCCTCTCTGCCGGTCGTCATGAAGCAGTCCCCGGCGGCCAACCCCGCCTCCATCATGACATCATCAGCACGCTTCGGTGAGCGGAGGGCGAGAACACAACCCATCACCCAAAGTCTTACCCCATCCGTCTCATAGTTCAGTGTTTTATGACTTGCTTTGTTGATTAACAACATTGATTTAACACCTCCTAATGAAAGCGATTGTGCCTTGGACATTAATGTATGACTGAATTCATGTGGTAACAACTGTCACACACTCCCACTGTGTATCGCATCAACCTCCCCTGTCCCTCCTCCCACCCTCCCCCCGCCCCTCCCTCAATTCACCCCCTCCCCTGCCCCTCTCACCCCCTCCCTGCTTCACCACTCTTCCCTTCCTTTCATCCTCCCTTACTTCCTTCCCTCCCTCACGACACACCCTCCCTGCCTCTCTCCTCTCCTCCCCCCTTCCATCCCACCCCCCTTTCTCTTTCCCTTCTCCCTCCCAACCTCCCTCCCTCCTTACCCCATCCCCTTCTTTCCTCCTTCCTCCCTTCCTCCTTTCCTTCCTCCCACTCTCTTCTCTCTTCCTTCCACCCCCTCCCTGCTTCTCTTCTTTCTCCCCTCCCTCCTCTCCCCTCCCCCTCCTCTCCCTCTCCCTCCCTCCCTTCCTTCTCCCCTTCCCCCCTCCCTCCCTCCCTCCTCTCCCCCTCCCCCCCTCCCCTCCTTCCAGGGATGGGCTCCATGCCAAACCTCTCTCTCGCCATGCCGCCCATGCCCTCCATGTCCATCCTAACCCCCGTCCCGGTCATCCAACACCACCAACACCACCAGCACCACCAGCACCAGCACCTCCAGCACCACCAGCACCACCCCCACACGCACACGCACCACCCCGTCCCTGGGCAACCCCTGATGCTGCCCACCGCCATGACCCTTCCCCTCATGTCCTCCCTGGGGAACGCCGGACTGCCCAACGGCCACAGCAGTCTGCTCATCCCCTCCCCCGCACCCAGCAACACAGGTTGGTTCTGCAGCGGGTGAGCCATTAGCCAATCGGTTCTGCAGCGGGTGAACTGTTAGCGCATCGGTTCCACAGCGGGTGAGCCGTTAGCGAATCGGTTACGCGGCGGGTGAGCCGTTAGCGGATCGGTTCTGCGGCGGGTGAGCCGTTAGCGGATCGGTTCTGCGGCGGGTGAGCCGTTAGCGAATCGGTTCTGCGGCGGGTGAGCCGTTAGCGAATCGGTTCTGCGGCGAGTGAACCGTTGGCGAACTGGTTCTGCGTAGCCACAAGCAAAGCTAAGAGAACGCCACCTCTTGGTCGCAAATCCCAAAAGAAGGACACTGAAAACTTTGCTCCTTTCAAACTACGCTTAACAAACTTTGTTACAGAAAGTTGCTCATACATGACACGCATTTATTTTTTGTGTGAAATCAAAGGCATTCCGAGACAAAGAGGATGACCCAAGCTGTCCGTAGAGATGCAATTATTTTATCCTTCCCATGGGAGCCGAGTGTGGACGGCCCCGGATCCATTATGCATTATGTCATGTTCTCAACTAGGGCGGGAGCAGCATTCAGACCGGCTTCCTGCTGTGTTACTGGTGACCCACTCCACTGAGGTGTGTTCATGCACAGAACGACACACACACACACACACAACTACACACACACACACATCTTTACATTAAGACACTACAGCTATGCGCGAACACACACATGCACACACACACTACACACACTACACACACACACACACATCTTTACATCCAGACATCATGACACTACAGCTATGCGCTAACACACACATGCACACGCGCACACACACACACACACACACACACACACACACACACACACATTACACACAATACACACACACACAGTGAGACTGGGCTGGGACCCAAGCAGTCTGCACAGGAAGTGAGCTCTGCGCTGCACAGGAAGTCTAACATCATCAAACGAGAGCGTCCCATTGGCTCCTCGAGAGGCTGAAATCCCCCGATGGACAAATATGGCGCGGTAAACCCAGTGACCCGCGCGTTTGGGTTAGTTCTGCCCTTAAACAATAGATGTTTGTGATGACGACTCAACAGAACTTGACAGAACTTTGCAGCGTGACCGCAGACCCTCACCAGATCTCTGCCAGAACCGGAGGGGGCAGGCCGGACTGGAGGAAGAATTTCCTGGCCTGTTCTCCTGCAAACCAACCAAAATAAATAAACAAAATATGTAAAATATATCCCTGACACATGTATAAAATATTTATTTGGTTTTGTGACCAAAGGAACATTTTACATATTCATATATTTTATATATTATAATATATATATATAAATATAGTTTATACATTTACACATACGTCTACATTTTTTGCTATATTTTTCATTTTTCATGCGCTTACATTTGACATTTCTATTTCCTTTAAAAATGTGTATCACTGTCCCGTACTTCTACTGCTATACCCAAAGTCCCCTTCTGCGAGTAACAGAGTAAATATCTTATCAAGCATAGAAACAACATGACTAGTACAGACTAGTCTAGTACAGATTAACTCTCTGGCTTCTCTTAAAGTTCAATGCTAACCCTAACCCATGACTCCGTGACCCACCTGAGACGTGTCCCAGGACGGGGGCCAGAGAGTCAAACTGCTTGTCATGCTTGCCCCTCTCCTCCGGAGTAATGGCCCACATGTTGGCTGCACCTGCAACACAGAGAGAGAGAGAGAGAGAGAGAGAGAGAGAGAGAGAGAGAGAGAGAGAGAGAGAGAGAGGTTTAATTGTCACATACACATACAGGATATGCAGTGAAATGAAAAAGTGTTGATGCCCAGCAGGATGTGCAACAGAACAATACAATATCACAAATTGAAGGGAAAGAATCAGAATATCCACACTATTTACAGCCTTGACAGCAAAAAGAGAAGCTTTTTTTTTAGGAATAAGCAAATAAACAGCAAAGCATATACACAAGTAGGCATATTAACAACAAGGCAATATAAAAAACATAGTATCAAGTTATGTAGTAAGACTATGTGGGTGCATGTACTGTGTACTACATGTGTGTGTGTGTGTGTGTGTGTGTGTGTGTGTGTGTGTGAGAGTGTGTGCATGGGAGGGGCAGTGAGGGGGCCCTGGTGAGGTCAGAGTTCACAGTCCGGATGGCCTGCGGAAGAAACTTTTTTTAGTCTCTCTGTTCGAGCAGCGTGACTAGATGTAAAGATGATAGACAGAGGTTGAGGGATGATGGAGACAGAGAGACAGAGAGAGATGGAGACATTAAAACAGAGAAGAAAGTAATGGAATGAACTCAAAGTCCCAGAACGCTAATGGCGCAACAACTTTGTCCTCCTCCTTTGCCCTCTTCCGAATAGCCAGCGTAATTTCCCTCCCTAATGAGCCATCGCTCAAATCAAACGGCTCGGAAACTCACCGTCTCCCGCCATTATTCATGTGTAGAGAACTCTCCGTTCCTCCCTCCATCACGGCCCCCGTTAGACAGAGCACCGGGATGAAGTCGTGATTCGTTAAATATAAACCCACGAGGAGTAGATCACACTCAGAATAGAACTCGGAATAGACAACTGAAGAATTAGATATAAATAAATCCAAAACGTACAAAATAAACGTGACGAACAAACCACCCTTTCTTTCCATCACCCAATTAGAATTATTTTATGCCATGAATTCAGAAAAACACAAAGTACCCGTTTCTTAGTTTTTCTTTAGTTTTTCATTCACTTTTCTTAGTTTTTCATTCAAGCACAAGGCATCGGATGGGCAGTCTAAGTGTGTTGGAATTGGGAGAAGGGCTGAACAAATGAAATGAAATATTATCTAAATACACAAATATCACAATAGGGGCCACATGCAATGTTTAAATCAGAAGAGATGCAACTTTTAGATAAGCGTAAAATGTGTTTGTACATATTTAACACCATAACGTTGCACTGTGCGGCAGAGATGCCTTGGCCTACAAATGTTTTTTCTCCAGATGTAAAAAAAAAATGTATGTAGCAGAGCTCCTGCCACAAAGCCACATACATGATGTGGCTTTGTTCGGTGCTCCTCCAAGGACACAGCCAGGCAGGTAGGTAGGTAGGTAGTGGTGTAAAGTCTGGTTTATTGCAAAGTTTGTATGAAATGAAATGACATGGAGCAGATAGTATACTCACTAGCATGCTAGCGCTCCCCGAGTGTGTGTGCTGGTGGCTGACTTAACCTGTGGTGCACTGATCAGCCAATGTACCACAGGCTTGTAGCCCCGCCCCTTCCCTCCCCAGAATCTAACTGGGCCAGGTGAGGCCAATTAAGCCAGCCAGCCACCAAACACACACACTCCCACAGTTTGGTTTATTTACAGATGCCCCAAAAAATGCCACATCATTATTTTAACAGCTTTTTTTTTTTTTAGAGAAGATGACAATTGTGATGCAAACGTGATTATTTCCCACTAACAGTGAATCATCTGTCAAAAAATAACTGAATATGATGTTTATGGAGTCAGACAGGTGTGGTCGCAAGGCGCTGGTTAACAAGCTCAATGGGGGGGGGGGTGCGAGCGCCCGGGGTGGTGGAGGTGGGGGGTCTTTAGCCGGACACTGCCTTCGCACGGCAGAACAGACACACGGAACAAGTGAACACAAAAAAGCACACGATGGAGTGAGTCAAGTTAAAAAGGGATGTTTGTTGTTGTTCATGATGTCGATGATGACGATGATATCATACCGGAGATATGATTTAAAACAAAAAAAAAAAGAATCGCACTAAAGCACAGGCAGAGCGACTTTAGTGTGCACTATCCCACTTCTTCGGGTTAATAATAACGCGCTGCAAGCTGCTCCTAACCCAGCACTCTCCCACGTACACACGAGCCATCCAACAGGCCCCGCAACGCTGGTTACCATAACAACACCCTGTGGTCCAGATCCCTTCAAACTTTAACCAAAAAAAAACCCCCCAAAACGTTCCCTCCTATTTATAAAGATAATACTTAACACCGCTCACAGAGAAGTAAGACCATCAAAAGAGTGAATTCTCTCTCACCGCGGAGACCACAGACCGGGGTAAAATAACAGTAGGCAGTTGGAGAAGAAGTTCAAAAAACAGAGACAGAGAGAGACGCGCTGCTATCGCTGGACTCTCATCTCGGTTCTGCGTTCCGTGTTCTCAGAAGAAGTGCGAGTAGGATCCATCCCAGGCCAGGCTGTAATTTATTCACTCGGTACAGGAAATACCACTCTACCCCGAGAGGAAATACTCCGACCGACCCAGGTTGCCCTGAATACCCCAGCACTGCAGCCCCTCGCACGCTCTCTCTCTCTCTCTCTCTCTCTCTCTAGCTCTCTCTGCTGACTGACCACACACACACACACACACACACACACACACACACCCACACCAATATTCACACACACACACACATACACACACACACACCTCAATATTTACTTATTAATATGCCTACTTAGGCCTACTGAACAGGTTTCCTGGTCTAGAAATCTTTGAGCAAACACACAATACACAAACAACTATGACGGTAGAAGATTGTGCTTTGGGTGGGTGTGTGTTGAGTTAACATGGAGCCCATTAAGGAGGAGGGTATTGGATATTGTGTATCAGTACACAGTTCCAGCCGCTGTTCTGCACCTGAGAGCCGAGGTGCGCACGCATTTGTTCGCAAACAACACAAGATACGCTCCCGCGCCGATCCTCCCGACCACATCGCCACGGCAACACCACCTGTTCCGGGGACACGCGTTCTCCCTCGACGACGAGGACGACGACGACGACGTGGCAGGGGCTAGCTAACGTGCTGCTCGCAACCTGACCTAGTTTCCGGCGAGAGTCAGCAAAAAAAAAACCCTGAAACACCCAGGAAGCCGGGGTATATAATTAATCTCACGGAAAGGGTGTGGATTTTATTCACATTGTTCCTTTTTCGATTTTTTATGTGTGTCTTTTTTTGTCCGCCGTCATTGAGAGCAGCCAGCAGGAGTCATATTTAGCACAGTACCGATGGGACACGACGAGGCAGGCATGGTGTGTATACAGTAAAGCAGCACTGTACTGTATATATAGCCCAGCGGCACACACACACACACACACACACACAACACACACACGCGCAGGCTGTACATCAGCTAGCGCGTAGCACGTTAGCATGATATATACGCGTCAATGGGGGGAGAAGGTCAAGGCTAGCTCAGGCTCCCCGGCCCGAGCAGTTCAGACTATCTGGGAGGACCGGAGGAAGGGGCGGGATAGCATAGAGGCTAGGGTGTGTGACTCCCGAGTCCCAGCCAGGAGGTTGTGGGTGCAAAACCCACTATCTCTATCTGTTGTTCCCTTGAGCAAGAGGCAAGACCCTGACCTGATAATTAATGATGTATCTATATAATCAAAAAATCGGATAAAAGCTAAATAGATGAAAACACTGTACTGATACCAAGGCAAATATGAAAAAGTAGTTATTATTATAAAATCATTACTAT
>PIJE02000872.1:134566-159566 GCA_002895965.2 Coryphaenoides rupestris
AAGTCAGCCCAGGTTTTCCCAATCCAGCGATGAGCGCGTTCACATGCATAGGGGGGACGTTTGCAAGATACGATCACAATTGCACCCATGGACAAGTCCACCAAAGAAGCTGCATCTTTTAGCCAAGTTGGTCAAACTATAGCCTAATAGGAAAAGAATATGAAGAATATAAAAATATAATCCAGGTTCAAAGAAACACAGTTGCTGCTGCCAAATGCAGAAAAGGGAAGCTGGCAATCATATAAATAATATAAAATAATATACAAATATATTAATTAAATATAAATATGCATATTACAGTTGTAACCTATTCCATTAAATTAATGTGTTGCTTAGGCCTAGATGGATTCTGATGGCATGTATGACAATTTCAGCCTCATTGTTTCTGCTGCAATTCCGGCAGTGTTCAACAGTCTTGGGAGCAAGTAAAGAGACGTAGAGAAAAACATCAAAAATACATTTAAGATACCACTTAAGCTATTCAAGGACCACCGTGGAAGGACCTTCACGGAAAATGATGATGCGTGATTTTCCAAGAGCCTTGATTGGTCCGTAAGGGGTGCTTTTATACATCTGCCATCTTCTCATATTGCAGTCTCGGCCTAGTGTTTTTGCTGCGTTTCCCCAATCATATGCCTTGTGTCCACCATCTCCATGGTACTCTGGCCCGGGTACTATTGGTAAAAGTCCCAAGTGTCTCTCTTGTCCCACATTGACAAAAGTATCCGATTTATTTTGATTCCACTTCCTCTTATATTGCAACTGATAGCGACTGATAATGTGATAGCATCCTCCACTATTCACCACAAACGGAAAACACAAATGGAGAAAGACAGATGCCTAATTTAAGGTAAGGTGAATACAGCAAACCATTCACATTTCACCCACAATCGCCACAATCTATGCGGGAAAATTGGACGAGTGAAACCCAATAAAATAAAGTGGATTCCAAATCTATCACAATGTTCCTTGAAACAATCTTCTGGCTGTCAATCACCGCAGTCTCAGTCTACCTTTAGATCCAATCACTTTGACTCCATGCCCCTCACACATAGACACACATTGTTCCCTCCCCCTCACCGCGCTACGCTACGCTATGCTAGCAAGGCCGGTTCTGTGGTGGTGGTGGTGCGGTCCATGCAATCTCCTCCCTGCTGCACCAGACCACTGCTTCAGAGCCGCCTCCCCACCCACTGCACCCCTCCCTCTCCTTTCCTCACCTGAACCCCACATCCAATCTCCTTCACTTTTTCTTCTCAACTTCTTCCATATATATATATATGTATCTCTATGCTGTAACTTTTGGAGCTTAAGGCGTTTCCCTTCAGTTCTCGTTACACAAATGCTTTATCATTGGATAGCCTTCCCTGCCTCACTTTCTCGCCCTCGCTCACTCTCTCTCTCTCGCTCGGTCCCTCCCTCTCTCCCTCTCTCTCTCTTCTGTTTTGGATTCCTTGGAGTCCAAAGTGAGACTGTTGTATAAATCATTCTGTGCACATTCCGACACTGCCAATTACTTAAGAGCAATGAACCTCTCTCTCTCTTGTGCGTGTGTATGTGTGTGTGGTGTGTGTGTGTGTGTGTGTGTGTGTGTGTGTGTGTGTGCAAACGACAGCAGAGCATCTGAAGACCACGGCCATACGAAGACAAAAGCAACAAACTATTTCTGCAACACGCACGGTCGCATCCCCACGGAAACTGGCATGTTTGACTGATCTTAGGGTAAATAAGCCAGCCAAGATAAGCAAAACAAACCGGCACATTTATTATTTACACAAACTCGACATTGGGATTCTTGTGCACAAACATTTTCCAGTTTTGTTCACTATCATTATCAAATTATCAAACTGAAGTTGACCATGTTGTGGAATGTTTTATTGTGATCGTATACAAGTCGTGGATGTGTTGGATTCTTTGGATGTGTGCTGTTTCTGTTTTTGATGTTATGCCATGTTATGTGATTGTGCTGACATGTTAGGAGGTGTGTTCTGTTGTCTTTGAACATTCTTTTCAACTGTTTCCATTCCTTTTACGTCATGTTTATTGTGATTGTATTCAAGTGGTGGATGTGTTGACATGTTTGGATGTGTGCTGGAACTGTTGACATTTCCTTCAGGCTACGTCATGTTTATTGTGACTGTGTATACTGTATGTAAGTAGTGGGTGTGTTGATGATGTTGACATCTTTGTTTGTTTGTGTGATGCCGTCTGTAGATGTTTACATTTCATTTTGCCCCGACCCCCCACCCCCCTTCCATCATGAGGCAGACTGCCACTGAAAATATGAAATTTGTTCTGACTGGTTAAATAAAGGTTAGCTGAAAAATATAAATGATCTGGCCAAGCATGACAGTCCCAAACTGTTGCTGTGACAAATATTCAATCCTCTTATTTGTCGATTTTCATTAACAATCACTTTCATCGGCACCGATTCTCATCAGCCACGACTTCCATCATCATTACTTTTCATTAGCGACGTCCAATCACGATGTGAAAATGTCTCCATTTTCTCCCATGATTCGAAGCGCCGCAAAGCATAATAATGTAATAAACACTATTGACACAGGCCTAATCATGTGATCCACCTCACACACACACTTATGCCTGTGTGTGTGTGTGTGTCTTACACACACCACACACACAAACACACACACAAACATTTGCAGGCTTTTTGCACCATCCCAACCCTCCTAAGCCACATACAGACTCTTGCAGCCTGCAGTGTGTGTGTGTGTGTGTGTGTGTGTGTGTGTGTGTGTGTGTGTGTGTGTATTTAGGCATTGTCACCAGAGCCTGCTGTTGGTTACAGCCAGAGAGTTTACTTTACTCCAATAGAGAGAGAGAGATCCTGGATTATACCAAACAATAGACTCATAGGTAAACACGTCCAGTCCTACTCCACTTCCCCTTCCCCATCTCCTCACACCTCCATTCCCCAAGTTCCCAAGTTCCCCAATCGTCCCTACAGTGGCTTCCTGGTGAGCAAAGCCACATCCGCACGGACGATAGGTTGGATCTAGCCAATGGAAGCCATGATATGCAACTTAGCCACGGTTCACAAAACCACAAACACCAATTGTAGCGTTAAAGGTGCAAAAAGGGGTCAACTCGTGTTATGTGATCAGCATCTGCAAGCCACCTCTGGCAAGTGTGTTCAGGTGCCTTTGTCATGAAAACCTTCCGCACACACAGTGTATTTTTGATACACACAGACAGTAGTCACTAGTCACTGTTGACGTTAGGATATTTGGCTGCGTTGTGTAATAGATTGAGGTCCCAATGTGGATATAATGACTAAGTGGGTAAAGGCAAATAATAGAACAGCTAGAACAGTCTGGCAAGTGCAGAAAATGACATCACTTTACTGTAATGCAGCCTTTAAAACCCAGGAAAAGACAACACTTATTATGCCGATGCCATATCACCAACCAAAATCGAAGATGATTTCACGATATCTTGATATAATATTGATATATTTCCCCAGTCGTCCTCAACGGCACTTAGGAGGCTGTCACACAACAGCCCAGTGCAGTTAACAAAAGACACACACACACACACACACACACACACACACACACACACACACACACACACACACACACACACACACACACACACACACACACACACACACACACACACATCCCCCCCAGCGCACTCACTGTGTGTGACAAGTTAAGAACCTACTGGTCTGTTCACTCAATCACACGCTGCGGCCAGAGGTCATGATAGCAAAAGAAAAACAAAAACACAACACAAGACTCGCTGGGCTGAGGTGTTGTGGAAGGAGAAGAAGGCGGGCGTTATAGGAGACAGTAGACGAGCTGGGGGGGTCGGACTCGGAATACTGAGTGACACCTGGAGCAGGGTCACACTGGCATCAATGGGACATGTATGAGTGTGTGTGTGTGTGTGTGTGTCTGTGTGTGTGTGTGTGTGTGTGTCTCCTCTCTAAAACAGAGGGACACCCTGTTCCAGAAGACACAACCCAGGAAGCACAACACCGAGTCAGAGCAGAAAGCAACTTCTGTGTGTGCACAGCACACACACACGCATCCACATGCACGCACACAGACACACACACACACACACACACAAACAAACACACACCCTTTGTATTGTGTGTGGCAGGTGAGAATTGAGGACACTGTATCTTCCAAGAAGAAATAGAATCCTTTTGATAATTTTTTTGGGTCAACCCCAGGAAGGTCCCCCCCCACCCTAACCCTTCTAACATTGCTACTAACTAGTCATACTGGACCATTAGACCTCATAGTAGTAGTATTAGTAGTAGTAGTAGCAGTTGTTTGTGTCCGTAGTCCTACTAGTGTCAGGCATATCTACATATTGATAGGCCCTACACTAATGCTTTGCACACTTTACACGAAGCAAAGGGGTTGATTAAAACCTAGGTTGGGAGATATGTCAACCAGCAAACACAACGGGGTGTGTGTGTGTGTGTGTGTGTGTGTGCGCGCAGGTGAGTGTGTGTGTGTGTGACACTGCACACACACACCGACCGGGGCCTACCTACCTGGGACACAGCCAGATGTCATTGAGCTGCAGTTTAGACTGACTTTGCCACTTCAGCAAAGAAAGCTCAGTCTTTTCTCTGCATAACGCAGACACAAAGGCAGCAGTAGCCTACACAGTGAGAGAGAGAGAGAGAGAGAGAGAGAGAGAGAGAGAGAGAGAGAGAGAGAGAGAGCTTGCTCTAAACTGGGTTGGAAATAGACCTTCTTACAGTATAATGGACCGTTTCCACAAAACCACATGGCAATCATTTGAACTTAATTAATAAAGTATAATCATATCATCTAGCCTATATACACACACACACACCATAAACACACATATACACATGCAGCTGTTTAACAGCAGTACTACTGTACTACACTGACAGTCTACTGCATTACAGTCATGCACAATAATAATAGAGATTTTCCGTTTCATTGGCCCAAACGTGTCGGCTTTTGTCTTCCAGTTAATTGAATCCCCAGGTAGAGAAAGCAAATGTAAAAGAAAACGTCCCATTGCTACATAGAGGCGTCAGATTAAACACACACACACACACACACACACACAATGGCAAGCTTCGTAAAGTCAAGGACGTCAGAACCCGCACATCTCTCTCCACGCATCGGGGACTGGAGCGTTTCAATGATTATTATCATGCTGATTATTATGATTATTATGATTATTATTATTATTATTATCATTATCATTACTACTACTACTCTATCTACCGGTGAGTAACACCACGTTAAATGTCACGGGGCTGTACAAAGGATACCCGCAATATCTAACGTCGATTACGTATTTTCCCCCTTTTATCATCATCATCATCATCAATAATAAGTCATAAGAATAGAATAGAATAGAATAGAATAGAATAGAATAGAACAGAATAGAATAGAACAGAGCAGCAGTCATTTACCTGTTGGGAGTGGAAATACAAAAGAAGGCGGCGACTGTGATGCTGATGAGCGTTAGAACCGCGCGCGCTGACTGACTGACGCTCGTCTGTCAGTCCCGCCCCCCCCCCCCACCCACCACCCGCGTAGTGGGAGGAGTCAGCGGGTATTGGCACCACGTGGTGGCGCTCCTGTGTGGTGGGGGGGGGCGTTGGCGTCCGTCAATCTGTCGGATTAACGTGAGAACGTGGATCGTGCCGTGCCGCCTGTGTTTTATTGCCTGTAGTCTACACACACACACACACACACACCACACTCTCTCTCTCTCTCTCTCTCTCTCTCTCTCTCTCTCTTTCTCTCTCTCTATTCTATATTCAATTTAAAGAGCTTTATTGGCATGGGAAACGTGCATTTACATTGCCAAAGCGAGTGGTAAATAGGAAATATGTCAACCAAGCTGCAATATTGCAATCAAACATGTATAAATATGAGTTTCTAAAATATACTTAGAAAGAACCAAATATATACAGGGAAGGAAGTCAACTTCCAAAAATAAAATAAAAAAATGCGGAACATCTACAAAAATCTCTGTCACTCACACACGGTCTCTCTCTTTCTCACACACACCACACGGTCTCTTTCTCTCTCTCACACACACACACACACACACACACGGTCTCTCTCTCTCACACACACACGGTCTCTCTCTCTTTCTCTCTCTCTCTCACACACACACACACGGTCTCTCTTCTCTCTCTCACACACACACACACACACACACACACTCTCTCTCTCCAACAGGTGTTATACGCGATGCCGATGATCCCCACTCCAGATAACACATTGCATGTATTATTGTATTTCAGACTTTGTTAACAATACAAGGCTATATAGCCCGAGTTTTGGTCGGGTTTGCTCGAATAATGGTTCGTTTGTGTGTTGCTCTGCGTACAACGTGGCCTCCATTAACGTGATGTTAGTAACATCACATTTATGTTCTTGTAAGTAATGTGGTCTTTCTTCTCACGACAGCCCGACCTGCGTTCACATGTTGCGGCCCTGCGCTGCGGCTGTAGTCTTTGCTGCCCCAAGCGGAACACGATGGTATTGCATATGAACATGAATATGATGAACATGACATGAATCAATCACCGTTGGCAGGTGCAACTAAATAAAATATATTTCTCAAGCCTACCACCACATATTGTAACGGCTAAGAGTTTTGGTGAATCAAGCTTAGCAAATAAAATAGCACACAATTTGTATGTACATTATGACACATTTACAATACAATCTATTCACCCTATTATTTGATTTGATTAATTCTGAGAAGTAATTGTAATTTCTCAGAAGTAATTGTTGTTGCTGCGCATCAGTTTATATGTGCAAACAGTTATGTTGAGATGCCTCCATATCTGAATGGCTGCTGAATCTACTGTACTGTGATGATTCACAAAGAACTGGGTGGCATGCAAGAAAATGCAAAGGTACACATGATCGTTGCAAGAACAATGTTTATTTATTTTCCTTGGAATATATCCTCTGTTTTCAACACGGGGGGGGGGGGGGGGGGGGAGGAAATGCAGCCTAAATAAAAGAGACAAATAAAATTCTTCAGCCGCTGAGCTTGAGACTTCATGACAGGCACGTAACCATTTCATAGTCCTAGAATCTCCCCTCACATTTTTAAATGTCAAATTAACCCCACACACACACACACCACACACACACACACACACACACACACACCACGCATGCACACACACGACGGCTTGACAGAAATAATCAAGTTAATCCATTTAGCGCGTTCTCTCCTGTAGTAATATAATAGTAAGACCATCCAAGTCCCAATTAAGCCACATAGCACGCACACACACATTCCGCCGGCTGCTGCTGCTGCTGCAACAACAACATTCTCTTCCTCCTCTTCCTCTTCAGAAGAAGCACAACCAACAGGATGAGCCTAGGTGGGAGGGTGGGGGGAGGACTGGGGTTCTGCTGACTGGGCCTAATGGCACCAGGGTAGTCGTTAATAGTGCGGTATGCTGCTGCTGCTGCGTTTCTAGAAGGCTCTGAACAGTTGGTTGGGCATGTATCCCATATGCAGAAAGGACGACTGGGCCTCTCGCTCCAGGTTGGCCAGCTCCTGTACGGTCGGAGCCAGAGCCGCCACGTGGCCCTTGTAGTTGCCCCCTGTGGGTGGGGAGAGCGGGAAAGGTCATTGTAAAAAAAAAAAGGCTGAGCACGCACATGCACACGCGCACATTTGTACACTCAGATCTTTTAAGAGAAAGGAGTATTGACCAAACACACACAGGGCAGGATGAAACACAGAAAACAGTGTCTACCCCCCCCCCCCCCCCCCCGCCCCCGACCTCCCAGGTCTGCGCGCCGTTTTGTCCCTTTTGTCGCCGTACCTCCCAGGGCCTTGCGTTGGCCGTAGGTCACCTTTCCGTCAAAGTCGTCCAGGGGCACTTTGATGTCCGGCTCGCACTGGGTGATGGTGCACTTCAGGTGTTCCTCGATGTCCGACAGGAGCTGGCGGGGGTTATCAAAAGAGAGAGACAGAGAGAGACAGAGACAGACAAAGTCAGAGATGAACAAAAAAGGGGGAGAAATTAGATTGAAGCGCAAGGGTGTGTTCTTCAGATAGTCCTCAAAACCATTGCATCGAAATGAGCAATGTTATTATGGCAATGTCTCAAGAGTCGCTTTAAAAAAAATAATATATATATATATATATATATATAAAATGTTCGGCACAAAATGCAACGGGCTCCCGGCAGCGCTGTGTCTTCATCTAAAGAAGCGGACAGCGTGACGTGAACCTGCCCTGAGGAGGGAGATCTACTCAGAAAACACACACAAGTGCAAGCTGTTGGATTTGCAAACCATCTGCAGCCAATAGAAATAACATTGCGGGCTAAAACACACACACACACACACATGCACGCACGCACACACGGTTGCTGTAGCTCCTGGGGCGGTTCTCAGTGCTCTGGCGATCACATAGAACACACTATATTCAGCCCATCCCTCCTCTGTAGAAAGAGCAGCACAAAAGGCACCATGGTAGCGTCATGCTTGCTTTGTTTGTTTGACTGTTGTTGATTACCTCCTTCTCGTTGTACCAGATGGTGCAGCCTCCCTCCTCCTTCAGCCGCGTGTTGTAGCAGCCTCGCCCGCGGTTGGCGCACACGTGGTACCACACCTTCGTCGCCGCGGGAGACAAGAGACGGTTACCACCAGCCCACCACCACCACCGTACAACACACACACACACACACACACACACTGTACTATCAGATCCATACGAGAGGTGAATAGGGCCGCAACATGGCAGTCGTGTTGGATAAAAACAAAAGGCCTACTACCTTCTCCTTGTCCATGGCGACCAGAGAGATAGCCAGTCCCATTCTGTGAGGGGAGAATGGCATTACTTTACAGTACTGACGCAGGATTTAAAGTCATATAAAACACAATCTTTCGGTTTTATGGTTCCCGCCATATTGAATGCCAAAATAATTATGCTGAGTCTCTGTTTGGGCCAGGGAAACAGACTCGGTTCGAGACCAGAGCATCTATTTCAAAGACTCTGGACAGACATGCAATACTTTTTTTGTAAAACAAACCAATTGTGTTTATTGATGTTTTACCCATTCAAAATGAATCAAATTGTCCCATAATATTACAGATTTACAGAGCAATTAAACCCAAAGGAAATTCTTTTAGACATCGGCACTGACTTTTTGAGCCCTGACAAATTAATTGGATCAATACCTCCCCCGACACACACACTTGAGACTCGTCAACGCTTACCTCTCTGCCCTGCCCACTCTGCCGATACGATGGACATAGTTCTGCTTCTCGTCTGGGAGGGTCACGTTAATCACTGGAGGGCGAAGGAGGGGATGGGGGGGGGGGATGTGTTACACGTCATCCAAGGGATCACCTACACCATGATGTGATCAAACATGCTCAGTCTATTAAGTAAGCAAGTATGTAACGCCTCTGTATGGGCAATCGAACAACCAAAAATGCCCCTTGAGGGAAGTAGACAGTCATTTCCAAGTTGTGGTGGTGCGAAAGAAATCTGATCTGCCATAGAAGTAATCGTCCAACACTTTATTATATTGTCCATATATTAAAATATAGTGAATGACCGTGGTTAACAACACAAGCTCGTAAACATGTGAAAAGCACTACATGTACGACAAACCACCAAAAACTCTATGCACCCTCCACCACGGTTGAAAAACGATATGGCTTCCTGATCTCAATTCCCGTGAACCTGTTCACCTCTCACCCGACTAAATGCCCAACCCTGTGACATCACAACATTTCACAACATCACAATTGGCAACAACAGTCTCTTTAGTCGGAGCTGTAATGCCCACACGCCATCCCTTACCATACGGGACTCCGTGGATGTCGATGCCTCTGGCGGCCACGTCCGTGCAGATCAAGTGCTTCACCTCCTTCCTCTGAGAAACACACACACACAGAAACAACATCCTGACTAACTGCTCCCCATAATGCTAGATGATTATTCACACACACACACACACACACACACACACACACACACACACACACACACACACACACACACACACACACACACACACACACACACACACACACACACACACACACACACACATACACACACAGGCCACCCATCCCATCCCCACCTTGAAACGCTCCAAGTTGTTCTTCCGCTCTTGGGGCTTTCTGTCGCCATGGAGACAGACACAGGACAACTGGTGGTTCTTCCTGTCTGGACCTGCGGTATAGGAACACACAAATTAATGATCTTAATAGATGTTATCACACTATTATTAAAAAGGTGCAATAAGCCATTGAGACGCGAAGAAATTAACACATTTGCATGCAAAAATGATGGCCGTTTGACGCCATCTGACCCATCAGCACTGTGAGAGTTCACATCTTCGAAACAACACTTGAACAAACCTTATTTATTTTTGCATATAAATGTGTTATTCATGCTTCCCCATGACTCATTGCACCTTTAATTATGACTCTATAAACAGCACTACACGCCAAAGCCAACACTCTGACACGCCCCCATAGTGATGGGGGGGGCGTGTCTCCCGGCAGCCCAGAGGCCACGCCCACACCCACCGCCGCCCTGCTGGATGAAGTACTGCTCCATGTTGTCACAGTCGATCTTGGTGCGGCAGAAGATGATGGCCTGGTCCATCTTGTGCTCGTTGATGGCCCTGATGGTGTACTCGCCCTTCAGCACCTTGATGGCCTCCGACCACGCCTCTGTATGCACACGCACACAATACAATAAGTACATGGAATGCATTTATACAGCACTTTTGTACAAAGCGCTTTACAGTATACACCAGTGCCCGTGTCAACCATGCGAGGTAACAACCAACACGTCAGGAGCAGTTAGGGTTAGGCGGTGTCTTGCTCAGGGACACCTCGACACTTAGCTAGGCGGTGGCCGGGGATCGAACCAGCAACCTTTTTCTGAGCTACTGCTACTGCCGCCCCAATAAGTGGTCAATACATATTCTTAGCAATCTAATGTAGACAAATATCATATCAAAATACTGTTATAAAATAACATGGATGCCAGTAACAATGATCAGTGACTTTAGACTTGATTTTGCTTAAGTCAGTGCTTCAGTTTTTGGGTTAAATTCCCCCTCTGTTTCGACCCACTTTCCGGTCTATCCACAGAGCCCAAAAGTATATGCCTTTAATAACCATCACATCATCTTCGTCTCTTCTCACATCCAACCATCCTTTCAGTATATTCTGCTGCAAAGCACCAGTGGATAAAGTTGCTCAACACAAATAGTGCGGTTCTAACCTGGGGTGTTGGTTCCTGGTCTGGTGTTGTCCTTGGCATGCACCTCATCTGTCTGCATGGATCAAAAGCAATGACAATCACATCATGAACAGTGGGATAAATTATTCATCATGAATTATCTACCGTTTCCATCATCGTTTGGTCAAAAATGAAATGCCCAACCGATAACTCAACAAGCCCAGAGTCATGAACTATTAATCATAATGGAACTAATGGTCCCAATAATTATACTAATCTACCAACAACTATTTAACAAATCAATCATTTAGTCCATACAATGACAATAAGCCCAGCATATGAACCAGTTCCTTAGCTTTAGGCCAATATGAAACAGTTTCTTAGCATTAGGCTCATGTAAACCAGTTTGTTAGCGTTGGGCCAATATGAACCGGTGTTTTAGCATTGAGCTAATAAGAAGCTGTTCCTTGGGCTAATATATGTCTAAGTATAATATATAAGTGTTCCTTAGCATTGGGCTAATATGAAGATGTTTTTAGCATTGAGCTTATATGAACGAGTTCCTTAGGATTGGGCTAATATGAAGCTGTTCATTAGCATTGGGCTTATGTGAACCATTTCCTTAGCATTGGGCTAATATGAAGCTGTTCCTTAGCATTGGGCTAATATGAAGGTGTTTCTAGCATTGGGCTAATGTGAACCAGTTCCTTAGCATTGGGCTAATATGAAGCTGTTCCTTAGCATTGGGCTCATATATTAAAGTGTTCCTTAGCATTGGGATAATATATTAAGCTGTTCCTTAGCATTGAGGCTAATATATTAAGCTGTTCCTTAGCATTGGGCCCATCATGTGAACCCGTTGCCTGAGTCCAATGACGACTGACCTGGATGTGGTTCTTGCCCAGGCGCTCCCAGAGGCGGTCCTTCTTGGGGGCCACAGGCACCACCACGTGGTGCACCGTCTCGGGCACCGAGTCCTCGCCCTTCAGGTCCACCCAGGTGGGGAAGTGCATGATGCGCTCAGACAGCTTCTTCACGTCGAACGAGTGCAGCGTGGCCGAGCACACGATCACCTGGGGGAGGCGGGCGGACAGACGGTCGATATGGAAACCATGGAGGTGGAATGGCATAAACAGGGCAATACATTGGAGAAGAATCGATGAAATAAAAAACACATTTATATGCGATATTGAATACTATGGTGTTTCGAAGATGGGAGCTTGCATCATGTTGATGGGTCAGGCAGCTTACTTTGGTTTACAGGAATAATAATAATAAAATGAGAGTGGTGGGCGTTAAACAGGGGCGCCGTCATGACGACAGGACGTCTGTACGGTGGTGATTAATGTATTGACTGACAAACACCATATTAGCTTTTGCATATACTAGTGTTAATTTATTTTAAATATTGACTTTACAAAAGAGTTTTTCATTACATCTCTGGCAGCAAAGAAATGTTTGAAGTTCTGAACCAACATGGAAAAAAACCCCCACAAAATATACACCATTTCCGTATGTATATTTACATATTCTACTGTCCACATCGAATGCCAAATACACATAAAAGAAGGCTTGTACGACAGCCTGACCCAAGAACTACACTTCCCATTAGCACACTTACCTGCAGTCGTTTGCCATCGGAGGTGACCTGGGGGATCTGGCCGTGGAGCCTGGTGATGAAGTCTGTGTAGCCCGCAGACAGGAGGCCATCCTGCCAAGAGCCAGGAATTGACCAATCAAATTCGTTGGGGAACAATATCAAAGGTCTAACTATAACTCAGGATGGGTTAAAAGCAGAGACATAATTTCCACGGGCCACCCTCCCTGCATGTGTGTGTGTTTGGCGGCCACCACTTCAAAACATGCTGTGTTTGTGTGACCATAAAAAGTGTGGATTAATAAAGTTGTTCTTCTTCTTCGTCATTAATGTTATGATCTTCACAACGTGTTTGTGTACATACACACTCATCCAGGACCAGGAAGCGGATTTGGGACATGCTGAGTTTGCCAGTGGATATGAGGTCATCGAGTCTCCCTGGGGTTCCCACCACGATGTCAACCTGACAAATCAAATTAAAAACTCTTCTAAATGTCACTAATAAAATACATTTCACCCACTTTCGCATCTGATGAGGTAGACAAAATACAATGTTCCTTTGTGTTAACAATGCTTACCCCCTGATCCAGAACTGCCAGCTGTTCTTTGGCAGCCACGCCTCCAATTATCAGCAGATCCCTGCAGTGATTAAGATACAGGGTTGACACTTCAGTTCAACAGCTCCACCCAGTGGCCATTGGTTAGAATTACACATCCAATGAGCTCAACCACACAAGAATGAGATTTACGACTGAGCACTTGACACAACTACTTAATAATATGAACAATGAATGATGGCCATAAGAAACTGAATTATTTAATACAAATTTACACAAGTAGCCGTACCTGATTTTGGGGTTGTCTACATATTTTTTAAACTGTTTGACCACATTGAGCGTCTGCTCTGCTAGCTCCTTGGATGGCTCGATGATCAGGGCCTTCGGAGCATTGGAGGACACCTTCGCCTGGGTCACCTTGGCACTGCCTGAACACAACAAGAGAGACACTGACATTTTTATTGGGAGAATGTCTAGAATAAAAAAATATAGAAATTTTAAGGGAGTGACAGAATGTTTAGCAGTTTGATCGTGCTCAAATTCGAGTGAGACAATGGTTGTGTTCCTGAAGTACATTTGGGGTTAATGTAACTAAATAAACAGTGTGTAGTGATTCATTATTATTTCTACATTTGTTATAAATACACATAGAATGATGCCATGTCACCATCACCACCATGTTTATTTTCTTTCAGCTATTCACATAAATCTCCCAGGAGCCCGAGGAACCACCCACCCGCCTGTGAGGACTTGACAGTCTGCCCATCCGGGGCCTGGGACAGCGCCACGAAACCACTCTTGGGAGGATTCTTAAATTCCTCTTCTCCAAAGTTGAACTTAAGCTCTGCATTCTGGCGAACAGATAGAACACAGGAATTAAGTAAATGTACAAACATGTTTTGTGTGATTTTTATACATGCATCTGTGCTTACCTTGAGGACACAGGAAGCAAAGATGGGCTGATTCTTCATGTGCGGTGGGATCTCAAAAGCCAACCCGAGGTCGGTGCCTGACAAGGGGGATGTGGTGAAAGGCATTGTGGTCAGGAAAGAGACAATGCCGTCTAACTACAGATGTAAACATGTACCACAACAAGTGCAATCGTGGGGGTAATAATAACTTCCGAGTAACACCACACCGTTTTTGGAGAAAGACATGTGGCCCTGGTCCAGATCCAGGTAACATCCGATTGTATCGTGCATGGTGAACTCCTGGGGAAGAGGAAGAGCGTTTAGAATGAGGGGAAGAGTATTTTTTGGAGATGTTCATCGGTTCACTTGTTCATCCTTACCTCGCCGTAACTGTCAAACTGCTTGTTGTGGGACTTCTTTCCCGTTCCACCGAACCCAAAGCCGTACTTATCAGTTCCTAAAAAAAAATACAAACAAATTAATTCATTAGTGAAACAGCACATGGCAATTTAAACAATTGGCTGCACTTCACATGTTATTTATTATTCTACACTTAGTCTTTTAGCAGACAATTCTATCCAAAGCAACATAAAGTGAATTCTGGATACATGTCACGTAAGAGACATGTATCGATGGGGTACAATGGGGTACCGACCCCATTTTAAGGCCTCACGTTCCCTGCAACCCTAACACATACAGAATAAAAATGATGATGATGATGATAATAATAAAAACAAGTTACTCTGGCATACATGGTTCTTTTAGTTTCAGCCTGGCTGACCTAACCCCCAACCCAACAAACATCTACATATTGGGCAACAACAAGGGTGGTCCTCTTGCTCAAGGACGTCTGTGGGAAATAGGGGGGGAAGGGGGTTTCAAAACCAAAAGTAAAATACCCTAATAACCACTAGACGACCCTGCCATGGTCTGTAAGGGGAGGGAAGGGACACCTCAGTCTGTACCTAGATCCAGCGCAGCCAGGCTGGAAGACCATCCGACACGGCACAGACCCTGGTCGTGGCAGGACACCTCGTAGTAATGCTTCCCTGGGAAAGGCAACAAACCAGACGACACACAAGGTAAGAAAACCCATCAACGGTTGCTGTGTGGTCTTGTTAGAAAGGTGATTTTGTGTGCATGGTTTTACCTTTGGTGACACCCTTGGTAGAGCGGCAGCCGTGCCACTCTTTAAACTCCCTGCTCTGGCAACACATGCCGTCGGCACCGATGGCTGAGAGAGTATTCAAATGAGAAAAGTTTAAAAAAGGATCAAACTGAATGAAACAACTCTGGCGCCATCTAGTGTTCAGACACCACATGAAGCATGATGACCATGAACAGTTCAAAATGTATGCAGTAATTGAGGATACTCACCAAATGCTGGACTGCGGTCATATGGGTTCATCTGCCATTTGTTAAAGACTGAGAGACAATAACACAAGAGTATTGGTCACATGGAGCAGCATCAGACCATCTCCAAATATTACGGGTAAGCAGACTGTTGCTATGTCACAGAAGTGTCTTCAGAGTGAAGTCATATTAGGCAGAACTATTCAGAACAACTGGGCATTATAACTGTTAATATGCAACTTATTTACAGTAATATGCCGAAACAAAGTAATGCGAATTCAAACACTTCAATATTATTCTCTCTCCTAATTAGGCTTCTATAAATCCCTTGTGCTTAAGGCCACATTCCTGCAATACTAATCCTCATCCTCCGGTTACATGGCATTTGTTAAGTCGGTATATAATGTGTCCAAATGCATAACAAACTAAACCAGTAATGCACACTTCAGTAGTTTTGATATTGCTGTGTCACCCTTACTTGCTCCCCCTGTCTTTACAGATGCTCTTCCTCTCTTGCCCTCCTGTTCGTCCTTCAGAGTTTCGTACACAATCTGAATCACTGGGATACTGAAGGCCTGGCAATGAGTGGAGTGAAAAATAGGGTCAATATGAATACAGTTTTAGTGACAAAACAAATAAAACAAAACAACAAAATGCTCTCAAAACTGTAAACTTGAATTAAAAGGGCCCTTATTTCACTACCAGGCAGGCTGTTGATTAGCAGCAACAAGCCATGTCCAAATCGACCCCCTTAGTGACATCACACGTGGGAGTGTCGTCATACACCCACTATCATATCATACACCCAGATGTATGATACATCGATAAGCTCACCAGTTGGTACAGTCCACTGGGTAGGCTCGTAGATCTGATCTATCTGTCTGTCCATCCAACAAACATCTGGGTGGACACTGACTCCCACTTGTGATGTCACCATAGGGTACATTTTGACATGGCTTGACTTGTAATGGCTAAAGAGACATGCCTACGCGTGGGCCTACTTACCCCAGTTTTGCCGCTTCCTGTTTCAGCTGCCTAGAAGCAAAAAATAACAACTAATTCAGCAACTACTTCACAACAGAACATGTATATAAATATATATAAGTATGAGTGAGGGATGCCTACCATGAGGACATCACCACCTCCCAGGATGAGGGGGATAGACTCTGACTGGATGTCAGTTGGCAGTCTAAAATAAAAACATAATGTCACATTCAAGTATGAGACACTCATGTAGTCTTTGGTTCACAGTGCTTGGATTTCATGTGCAAAAGCCATAGAAGCCAGTGTCATGAAAAAGTAACTCACAGCCAGTCCATCTCCTCTGCCGCCTGGCCGATTTCGGACATAACGCCCATTTCTGTAGAACAAAAGCACCATCATTTAACACACGGTGGACTCAAAATGCTAAAAATATGTCGTGATATAAAAATGACAACGGCTTTATGGTGTGAAATAATGATGAAATATACCAGAGAAGGCTGCCATTCTTGTCAATGATCTCAATGTAAACGTAGCACTGCCGGATCCCACGTGTGACAGGGTGCACCCTCTATCCTCTTCCGTAACGCCCCCCTTGCTCGATCTATGGTTCCGGATAAAAGAATACTGTGTACACCTTTATAATAAACAGTTACATTTTTGTGAGCGCACAAAATATCGAAGTAATATCACATTATATATTGTAGTTCCAGTTTTACAGAAATATAAACGTCCCTTTGGAGAATATAATTTTGGAATTCCCGAACGCGCTTCTGGTTCATCCTGACATGTCCCGTGTCGCGCACCGTTCGTCTTGACAGCGCGCAGGGTAAACATGGCCGAAAACGGCGTCGTGGACAGCGACGATGAAAACATTTTGTACGATTTGCTCATTAATACCGAATGGCCGCCGGAGACGGACACCCAGGTCGGTAGAAAACACTCTGTTGAGAAAGTTGTACATCTGATAGCAAGTGGTTTCTCTGTGTGTGTGAGCTGTTAAAGTGGTCTGAAAGTGGCGGTCTGGCTAGACAGAGCCACGTCGCACCTCCCGGCGCCCACAGATGAGCTCATTGACTCATTCACCAATTAATCAATTAACTCATTAACTCATTAACTCATTAAGCACCAGCTCGGCGTTGCTCTGGTAAAGTTAAGATAAGATCAGATCAGATAAGATAAGATAGAACTTTATTCATCCCGAAAGAAATTCTTGTGACAGGTTGCATAGCAATAGAATAAAGCAATAGAGAAATAAACAGTAGAATAATACAAATAAACTAACAGATTTACAAATGTACAGTCCTAGTGGAATAAAAATATAGGTGAAATATAAAATTATATATAGGCAAGATAAGGTATTCAGTCTGCGAAAACAATTTGGCATAATTGAAGTGTAATACAACTGTGATGATCATGATGATGATGATGATGATGATAATAATAATGGTAAGAGGATGTATTAAGAATATTGCACATAATGTTGAAAGGTAATGTAGGAGAGGTATTGCACATGACATTAATAATATTGCACACGATGATGAGAGGAGATGAGAGGTAATTTAGGGTAACATAGAGATTGCCAAGATCTCAAATCAAATATATGACATATTTTGTTACTTGCTGTCATAGTCAGACACGTTTTATTGATTGAATTTGTGATTTTGTTTATTGCAGGGCCATTCCGGTTCATTTTACACTACCTATGGTATAGGTAAGTCATTATGTTATGCTAACGGTCAGCTGCAATCGTATATGTGTACCACGTTAACTGTGACTGTATGAGTCTCCATTATTAACCCAGTTTAGTTTGACCTTAGTTTTTTGTCCTACATTACTTTGACATAGTTTCATGTCAAAGTCTCTTTAGAACTTTATTGTTTAACTTTTTGGAGTTTATAAAAAATATTTAGTACACACAATTTTCTGCTTGTAGTGTTTTAAAAGCTGTGATGATTTAATTGCAATCAATTTAAGCTGCAATTGGTAACATTGACAACATTCAGCCATTAGATGTCGCACTCCCCCTCCAGCCTTCCATTCCATTCCATTCCATTCCAGTGGTTGCCAGTTCTTGGCCCAACCTGCATATTTCATGGTCAAGTGGAGTGAGACAGACTCAATCATGTCAAGTGATGAAACTTTCATGGTAGAGTAATGGATTAATTTTGCAACGTGTAGCTATACATTTGCTCGGCCGACACATTTTTCGTTCATACTTTTGATCGCTGACTAAACAGATATCACGTGATACCAATGGCAAGCCTTGTTGACTAACACAGATATAAACTAAATGTTCATTTTGGGTTAGGGTTAGAAAAAAAAATGAATTCACAGTCATTATATTTTTGGGGGGAAAACCGATATGTTTATTCCACACCACTCTAAGAGCTGTGAATGTATTTTTATTATTATTATTTGTCTACATAAAATGTAGACAATGTAGACAAATTGCACCTTTAACAATACAAATACACCCATTCAAATTCACTATACAGAATAAAAACATACTTTTTGGTTATTACACATGTACTGGTATGATATGTGTGACGTCTATGTCATGTATGTATTTCCATATTTGTTAAGACTGATAAGGGTTGTGTAGTTTTAGTTTCAGCCCTACAACCTTCAGTTTATGAAACTGAGTGCACAATGCATTTTACACACAGTGCATTAAGGGAAATACAAATGGGAGAAGAGACACAAGGAGAGCATAAAGAACACTATAGTGTAGCTGATGTTGAACCACAACACTGCCAGCCTGATACTCTGTGCCAGCTGGAGTGTATTTGTTTCCATTACGAGACATCTTGGCTCCAGCACCATCTCCGCAATCGTCTGTTCCCTAAGTCCGTGGTTCCATAAGTGGGAGGTGCAGGGTAGGGCCGGGCGATACCACAGATCTTTCAAACTTACCTCAATCAATGAATGATTTATTTAATGTATGCAGGTCTGTACTGTAACTATGCTGAAATAATAAAGCTGGGGATATTATTTCTTAAAACAAAGGAGTGCGTATCTTATCTGTGATTTCTACATCATTTAACGAAACTCACAGACTTAGATTAACTACTAATGGCTACATAATATTGAATATTTAGAGCGAATTAACCAAACTAACCGACAATGAGCAAGATTAAGTCGGTGAGAGCTGGTTTTGATGTAAATATCGATTCCGATAAGGTTTCGGTTCATTTGCCCAGCCCTAGTGTGCAGGGGGTACTGCGGGGAGATGGGGTCATTTAATACAGTGAAGCAAGCTCAATTGCACACTGTATAAAAGCCAAGCACAGGCGGAACGCACAATTAGAAATGTGTTGCACACAAATAAACGACGACTGCCCGCCCGCCCACACCACAAGTGCCAAACTTTGGAGCCACTGTGCTCAACTGGCCGGGCCGGGCGCATAGACTTTTAATTAAAAAAATGTCTGACATTGATGACTCATTAATTGTTGCTGTCTGCTTCCACCTCACCACAAGTCTCCTCCCACATGCGCCTGCTGAATATAAAGGCTGAATGTACATTGTGCAGAGATTAAACAACAAGTTAATAATATTTTAAAAGGTTAATGAGAAAATGAAAGAAAAACAATTATCTTAGCCCCCCTGGCAGCTATGTAGATAAAACATTGTAGAACCTGAAAATATGAAAATGAAGTTGGCTTATTATTAAAATGAATTTGCCCATATTTAATCATTACTCATTACTGCAAATTGCCTTTGTTGGCTAATACAACAATAGTAATCTAAGAAATCTCAATTAAAATTACAATGCATATATAAATAATGACTCTAAATATCATATCTCATCTAAATTAACACAAAGAAACTTGAAGGCTCATGGTTTGATAATTGTCTGTGTCGACGGCAGCCCTTCCAGCTCCTCTCTGCCACCTGGACTCATCCGCCTGGCCGGCAAGCAGATCAACTGGCAGCTGGTCCTGGCAAGGTAGCGCACGCACACACACACGCATTCACACACACCTTTTACACTTTTTACACACACGCACACTAACACTTTTTACGGACAAACACGTTTTGCACACAAAAACTTTTCATACACACACACACACACACACACTTTTATGGATACTATATACACACAGAGACACACTTTTTACGCACGCACACACACACACACACACACACACACACACGTGCAGGCATGCACACACTTGTGATCAATGGCTGGACATCGGATACTCTGCTGCAGACATCGTCTAAGCCTCCTTCTTCCTGATTATAGTCTCCTCCACCAATCATTGAGTTGTACCCATTACAGCAAACAAAGCACGCTGAGAGGCGGGACTTAATTGGCTATCGATTGCCGCACCTCGACACAGTGCTAAGTGTGGACAATTGATGGCGCTGGACGTACCGGATTCGCGCGAAAGCACTTGATCTATTCATTTACTTTCTATCTTATCTGTTTAGTTCTCTCTCCTTTGTCTGGTTTAATCTCTCGTGGAATAATCTCTGACCCCCTTAATGGAGTCCATATCGGCTCCATCGGCCGTGAACCGTTTTCATTTCATTCCACTTTTCAAAATCGGTCTTCATCGCCTCAGTTGAACCGCTCGATCTTTCTCTCTTCTCTCTCTCTCTCTCGCGCTCTCTCTCTCTTTCTCTCTCTCTCTTTCTGCTATCTGTGTCTCACGTGCATACACACACGCACGCACAACCCAGACGCACACAGTGTTGTTCACACAAAATTGTTCACACAATGTTTCACTGACCTACATTGTTTTGCAGCTGTATTTACGTCCTCTTATCTCATTCATTTGTTTCAACTCATTCACCCGTCATTGTGTCTCTCTCTCTCTCGCTCTCTCTCTCTTTCTTTCTCTTTCTCTTTCTCTCTCTCTCTCTCCACAGTAATGGCAAGCTACTGGCAGTGGTTCAAGACCAATGCGTGGAGATAAGGTGATCATTGATGTCTCTATCCTTCTTGATATCCACCCCCCTCCCTTCCTCCCTCCCTCCCTCCCTCCCCCCATCCCACCGTATGGTTGGGACTTGTCTTATGTCTGAGTTAATTAATTGTTGGATGTCTTGTATCTCATGTGCCGGTGTCCAATCTGCAGCCTCAGCTTGTTTGAGGAAGGCTTGCTGTTTATGTTGGATAGCAATTTGCCAAACTTTTAAAGCTCTTCAGAGTATCTGCATGTATATCACTCTATTGTATCGTATACTACTACTACTACTACTACTACTATTACTACTACTACTACAAAGTATTATTGTATCATCAGCATTCATATTTTAATCATTGAATATATCATACCTAATATAGATTAATTGATTTCCATTTCTTTTCATTCTCACTTGCTCTAATATTGTTGATATGTTTGAATATTGTACATATTCTGTCCCATACCAATAAACCACTGTTGCATTTTCCGAGGTTTCTATTTACACACGTGTGCATATATGTATCTTATTTGGAATGTGTGTGTGTGCATGCACTTGAGTTTGTGTGTGTGTGTGTGTGTGTGTGTGTGCGCGCGTGCCTTAATTGTCTGTGTGTTTGCGTGCTGACGTCCGAGCGGTGTGTCATGCCTCCCCTCTTCTCCCAGGTCTGCCAGAGATGACTTTGGCTCCATCATCGGAAAGTGCCAAGGTGAGGCCCCGCCCCCAACACCCACATGTGCTTAAACTGCAGCCGCATGAACGACATACTTCTCCGTACCTCCATGCCCGAGCATCATCTCTGAACGCACTCGCTTGGCTGCAGTGTGTGTGTGTGTGTGTGTGTGTGTGTGTGTGTGTGTGTGTGTGTGTGTGTGTGTGTGTGTGTGTCTCTCTCTCTCTCTCTCTCTCTCTCTCTCTCTCTCCCTCTCTCTCTCTCTCTCTCTGCTGGCTGGAAGTTTGTCTCTGTGAGTACTATTGACTATTGGAGTTAATTAGAGCGGGTGAGGGAGGGCACATAGATAATCACCCTCCAGTCATTAAACACCACGTCCCAGCTCCTGATAAGAATAAATCACCCGCGATGCTTTGATAAGCTATGGAAATAGCCTGCCTGGGGTTTTTAATTGCTCTTTCTCGCATGGCCTCACGGAGGAAGGAAAATTGAACCGGGATAGAAACGACAAGACTGCTGTGTGGGTTTTTGTACGAGCAGTTTTCATCAGCAAACGGCACAGAGACCGTCTTAATGTTTAAACCGAATCCCAAAATGATGATGTGCAGGGATTGGCTTGGCACACGCAACAGCATGCCGCATGCGTGATCGATAACTGATTGGGGCGAGGATGTGGAACACATTTGCATATGATACTAAATCATAATATCACCATATGTCGTTAGAGATGGAGGAAACACGCCGCCAGTATGTTCTCCTTTTGAAATTTCTCATTCGGGGTCCGAACATCCGAACATCTGTTTTTTGTTTTGGTCACTATTCTCCCCGAGTTAACTCCGCCCCCTGCCCATTTGGACACCCCGGGATTGCCAGATATTAAATGTTGCTCTGGGCTCGTCTTGCGCTCGTGTCCGTTCAGCGTCCTTAACCTGGCAACACTCTTGTCTGTGAGGATGATGATGATGATAATGATGAGGACAAATGGCGGTTGTGTAATGAGGGAAAACGATGACCTCCTTTTTTCTATCGATTTTAATTTTTGTTACTTCCGCCACTCGCGTAGAATCGCTCCGGTGTTCCTCGGTACACCTTTTTAATTTTGCTCACTTTAATCCATCATTCGTCTTGTCGCTGTCCCACTTGGCTGACTCCTCTCCCCGGCCCCTACCCTTTAATTTCTCTCTCTCTCACTCTCTCTCTCTCTCTCTCTCTCTCTCTCTCTCTCTCTCTCTCTCTCTCTCTCTCTGTGTTTATTCGTTCCACTTCGTCTGTTATCCGGCGCGGCTCCAGTCCTCTAATAGTTCACAGTGTGGATAACAGTATAGCCTCCAGGCCCGCCGCAAACAACCCCAACAGGCTCTCTCTCTCTCTCTCTCTCTCTCTCTCTCTCTCTCTCTCTCTCTCTCTCTCTCTCTCTCTCCTATTTCTTTTTTCTATTGTTCCATTTAACTTCTCCCGTTTTCATTTCACTTTCACTTTATTTCATTTTGCAGAGATTTGTCCTAATGGATTTTGCTATTATCCCCACCTTTAATGGGGCTTTTTCTTTTATGGCGTGTGTGTGTGTGTGTGTGTGTGTGCTGTGTGTTGTTGTGTGTGTGTGTGTGGTGTGTGTGTGTGTGTGTGTGTGTGTGTGTGTGTGTGTGTGTGTGTGTGTGTGTGTGTGTGTGTGTGTGTGTGTGTGTCTGTGCCCCTGTGTATAGGAGGCTCGCCCTGTCTCCCTGTGGGTCCGCTCTCTCTTTCTCTCTCTCTCTGTGTGTGTCTCTCTCTCGGTCTCTCTCTGTCCGTGTGTGTGTGTGTCTCTGTCTCTCTCTCTCTCTCTCTCTCTCTGTCTCTGTCTCTCTCTCTCTCTGTCTCTCTCCCTCCATCTGCCTGTACATAATTCATAAGCGAGAGCCCTGATGGATCCAGCTGCCAGGCTTAAGATAGGGAGCTACAACTGGGCTGTTGGCTGTTATCCCCCCACTGCTGCCATGACCATAGGGGCGGAAAACTCAAAATGGATAGAAGAAGAAGAAGGAAAAAAACAGCAAAAACAGTAGCATTCCATTTCCCAGCTATCGAGAGACTCTAGAGACAGAGAGAGAGAGTGGGACAGAGAGAGTGAGTTAGACAGAGGGAGAGAGTGAGAGTGAGAGTGAGACAGACAGAGAGAGACAGAGAGAGAGAGAGAGCGGGAGAGAGTGAGAGTGAGACAGAGAGAGAGAGAGAGAGAGAGAGAGTGAGAGAGGCAGACTGAGCGAGAGAGACAGAGACTGAGCGAGAGACAGAGAGAGACAAAAAAGGAGAAGGTGGGGGGGGGACTCCGTAAACAGGCAGCCATTACAACGCGACACAAAGAGGAGAGGAGATCGAAAAGGAGATAAGAAGAGGGAAGGGAGGAGGGAGGAGGAGAGGAGCAATAGCACCTGCATGCTCCCTTAATGCGCCGCCTCCTCCTCCTCCTCCTCCACCCAGAGCAACGTATCGCCTGCTTCCTGCAGCTCTGTCTGATAGGCCGGCCTTAACATTTGGGCAGCTATTATTTCTCTCTGTGGGAGTCTGATTCACCGCCCCCAGCCCCCCCCCCACCCTCCCTCCCCCCCCCCCCCCTGTGTTGTTCATTTAATATTCCAGACAAGCAATATCCAACTGCTCAGTTCGATTGCAGCATTGCCCGCTCAGGGGTCGGCCAGCCATTCCGCAAGCCGAGGGAAAATTCAATTCAGCAAATGCCAATTGGTCTGTTATGCCATATCAACAAAGACGTGGAATGCCCCCAGAACACCGCCCAACCCCACCCTTTCTGAAA
>PIJE02000872.1:173098-175598 GCA_002895965.2 Coryphaenoides rupestris
AAAGAGAAGTTGTCTGAGCCTCGCGGCAAGTGCTCTATTGGACAGTATAATGTTCCTCGACGTTGTCTCACTGACATCTCATCTGCATCCTCGCGCTCGCCCTGAGGCTACTTCTGAATCTCTCTCACGCTGCTCTGTTCACATCATTCTCAGCCTCTCTTCTCTCTCGTCTCGCCTCGTTCTCTTTCTCTCTTCTCTCTCACTCCTCTCTCACCTTCCTTCGCACATAACCGTCTCACGGGTTCTTCTCCCCCTATCTCCTCTCCTGCCTCTTTGCCGTCAACTCACCCTGTTTCTTCTCTCAACCCATCTCTTCTTCTCCTCTCTCTTCTCTCTTCTATCCATCTGTTCTCTCTCTCTCTCTCTTCTCTGCGCCTCCTGTTGCCCCGTCCAACTCACCTGTGTCTTCTCAAACCCATGCTCTCTCTCTCCTCTCTCTTCTCTCTCACATCTCTCTCTCTCTCTCCTGCCTCTTTGCCGCCCAAACTCACATGTTCTTCCTCAACGATCCCCCGCCCCTCCAGTGCGAGGTGCGTTCTGGCCCAGAAGCGCGGGGTTCTGGAGAGCTCCACGGTCCTGTGGAGGGCTCGGGCCTGGGCAGCAGCTCCAGCAGCAGAATGGGACATCTCGGAGGAGGGCTGCGGAGCGCGGCTGGAGGCGGCGGCGGGCGCGCGGCGGTCGGGGATTACCGACTCGGAGACGATCCTCTTGCGTCCTCTCCGGCTCGGCGCGGGCGTCTGCTACGACTTTCGGCTACGTCAAGCGAAGGGCCTGTACAGCTACGCCGACGGAAGATGGAGCGGTCGCGTCCGCCCGGCGCAACCGCGCCCGCGACCGTGCTGGAAAGAAATAAGAACTACCCGGCTGGTGCACTCCTGCGCTCAACACCTCCCGAGGAGCTTGTACCAGGAGGAAGGTGGGTGAGGGCGCCGGGGTCACCCTAGGGGGTGCCGGTTGATGGATAGATAAGATCGGTTAAAAAAAGATCCATGAGAAAAAACAAATTGGAAGCATTTCTGCAGTCATTTCTTAGGCAAACACGGCGTAACTTTAATTGAGATTATTTAGAAAATATTTCTATTAATTTGTTCAGCCCGTATTTGAGTGCAACGGCAAAAAGCACATTTGAATTCAGTAATTGTAGCAGACTTATTAAGACACACGTGTTGTCTATTCTGCCGTGCCGTCAGACGACTAGTTTTGTTTGCGCTGTCATGAGAAAACCTGATGCCCTTTAGCGATAATCCCCTCCTCAGACAATGTGTAAAAACGTATTTACACGACACACAACAGGCACACACACACAACACTCCATCATTTTTACTTCTCCAGTCTTGGTTGTCCAAGTTCCGAGGCGGAAATTGGGTTCGCAAAAAAAAAAACATTAAATTCTTGGATTTTCTCTGAAAAAGCAACAGTTGGCTGATGAGTGCTGCCGCGGAAGGGCTGGCTTTTATCGGGTTTCACATGGAGAATGCACTGGAATTCATATCCTCTGGCAACCAAGAAGGTTTGCTGGTTTGGATCCGGGTCCGCCTCCTAGCTTAAGTGTGAGGTGTCCCCTGAGCAAGGAACGCACCTAACCCTGGAACGCTGCTCCTGATCGTGTTGGTTGTTTACGTTTGCATTGTTGAACGCACCGGCCGGCGGTGTATGAATGGGTGAATGGCCGAGGTAAACTTTAATCGCTTTTGGATATAAATGCAATCGCCATTTACCTTTACCTGTACCGCTAGGTATGCCAGCTATAACTAGCAGACAGCTTCCCCAGAGTGCCTTTCATTGGCGACATTTCTCCCCGCACAAACTGACGTGATGATCGATTACTGTGTCTTAGATGCACACAAAAAAAGACCCAAGCAATCTTGCGACTTTTTTAAGATGAATGGTCCTATCTAATGTGTGTTCTCATGTCGTGGGTGGACTGCCTCTGCCTTGGTTATTGTCTGATTGATGCGCTAAGCAGGACATCATTGGCGCTAAAAAGCTTTGGAACGGGATATGACAGCCTTTGCCGTGTTTCACCGCCAGCGATACTTTTTTTTAACAGCGGGTGTCGCGTTCCTTTGCTTTATGTATTGCATGTGCGATTTGTAATTGACCAGCCCTCCCCCTTTTGTAGAAATCGGGAAGCGGCTATTATGTTACCTTGTCCATTGGAGTTTAATAACATTTGAGGCAGAAGTCACACTAAGCCATGTTGGACAGCTGATGAAAATGTACCAGCGCACGTGGCTGGTTGAATTGCAAAATACACGGTTTGTCACCTGAAACCAATCGCGTGCCAGCTCTCTCAAGTACTTTGTTCACGTGGAACTGCTTCGAGCTGCTTGCGTGTGTGGTGGTGCGCCCTGTGTGGTGGCGCGTGGCCTGTGTGTGTGTGTGTTGTGTGTGTGGGTGCGCGCTGAGCAGACTGTGTGGTGGTGCGCGCCGCCTGTGTGGTGTGTGTGCTGTGTGTGTGTGTTGTTTTGTGTCGCGCGCATGCACTCCGTCTGGTTTA
>PIJE02000872.1:178098-190598 GCA_002895965.2 Coryphaenoides rupestris
ATAGGTTAATAAGTCAGCCACCAGCAGCACACATACTCGGGGAGCGCTAGCGCAAGCCTTAGAATCCGTGGAGTCATAAAATGATTCTTTTGTTTCTGCTAAGAACAATGGACAAGCGATGGACACTCACAGTGAAGTGTACAGGCTGTTGTGTGCTAGAGTAGTCATTGCTAAGTATTCAAATGTGAGAAAATTGCCAAAAGAACACGGAGTGCGGGGAAAACTACTCGAGTTGTTAAAGCCGTGGCGACGATCCCACCAACTTTAATTTTGTCTCTTGGAGTATAAAAAATGTGAAATTAGCAAGGGACAACAAAGTAGCTGAAGCAGTTGAAGTAAGCACAGGCTTCAGTTAAAAATATATATGCCGCTAGTCACAGTTTACAGTCTCTAAGGGTTTTACAGGCCATACATTTATTACACCCCCTAACGGCAAGAACAAACCTCCAAGCCTTGGGGGATCCTTCCGCCCAGGGATGGTAAGAAGTGCAGTCGGTGCCATTGTGTACATTCATAGTAGTATTACAAGCAAGCCTTTTAAGTACAATATTAAAATGAGTACGTTGCCGAGGTGCTGGCTGCTGAGCAATCTGGTAGCTGTCAGCTGGGGGCACGGGTGGCCACCAGGTATCCAGTCGTGATCGCAGCAACGCACTAAAAAAACAGAGACAGCATTATGGTTCGGAGAGGAGAGGAGTGATGCGAATGTTCGAAATGTTCTGGTTCTAGTTCGGAGTCTAGAACCGGAGGCTTTTCGTCGCGGAGTTCAGCAAAGCATAGAACCGTGGGATATCTGGGGGCCAGGGTCTGCAGTCTACAACAGCGTAGCCACCTAAACACACCCAACTCCAGCTAGCCACCCACACACGATATTACCTCGTCTTTGTCGTATATATATATATATATATACCTCACATTAAGTACACAAACAGAGCCTGGCAGTACAGGGACAGAAGCATCCACTCGTAGCGTGGAAAAACACTAATCTGATGACACACACACACACACACACACACACACACACACACACACACTGACAAGGAGGAAGTGCAAGTGGGACTCTTCTGTCTGTTTTGTTGCTGCCTTGCGGAGGTTGGGAGGCACTTGAGAGTGCAGCCTAGTGCATATGGTTAATTGTTTCTGAAAATAAAATAAATGGAAATGAAAGTAATAATAATAATAATGCGCAACAATGGCAGTCTCAAAGGGCTTCATGGAAGGGTATGAGAAATTACAGCTGTGTTGCCAGCGGGATATATAAATATATATGTACGAGTAATTATACACTCAATTTTATTGCATCTTTCATCAGTACCCAAGGTGCTTTACGCGTGTGTGTGTGTGTGTGTGTCTGTGTCTGTGTGAGAGAGTGTGTGTGTGTGTCTGTCTGTGCAAGGGAGTGTGTGTTAGAGTGTGTTTGAGATGGTTGTGTGTGTGTGTCTGTGTCTGTGTGAGAGAGTGTGTGTGTGTGTGTCTGTCTGTGCAAGGGAGTGTGTGTTAGTGTGTGTTAGAGTGTGTTTGAGATGGTTGTGTGTGTGTGTCTGTGTCTGTGTGAGAGAGTGTGTGTGTGTGTGTCTGTCTGTGCAAGGGAGTGTGTGTTAGTGTGTGTTAGAGTGTGTTTGAGATGGTTGTGTGTGTGTGTCTGTGTCTGTGTGAGAGAGTGTGTGTGTGTGTGTGTCTGTCTGTGCAAGGGAGTGTGTGTTAGTGTGTGTTAGAGTGTGTTTGAGATGGTTGTGTGTGTGTGTCTGTGTCTGTGTGAGAGAGTGTGTGTGTGTGTGTGTCTGTGCAAGGGAGTGTGTGTTAGTGTGTGTTAGAGTGTGTTTGAGATGGTTGTGTGTGTGTGTCTGTGTCTGTGTGAGAGAGTGTGTGTGTGTGTGTCTGTCTGTGCAAGGGAGTGTGTGTTAGTGTGTGTTAGAGTGTGTTTGAGATGGTTGTGTGTGTGTGTCTGTCTGTCTGTGTGTCTGTGTCTGTCTGTGCGCTTAATCTATGCTTCAAAGACATGTGCTGCCATTGTATGTCTGATGCTCCGGGTTCGCAGGAGATGACTCTCAGCCATTCCCTCATGAGTGCTGCAGCTATGAATTAATCACCAACCAAATCGAGTGTCTCCTCTCCTCTCCTCTGCGGCTCCCAGGTTCATCTTGCCGGGCGACGTGGACCTGGACGACCTGCCCTACGAGGACTTCTTGTCCGCCGAGGAGGAGGCGGCCATGAAGAAAGAGCGAGAGGAGCGCAAGAGGCAGGAGCTGCTGGCCAAGGTGGACTTCAGCAGGTAACGAGTGTGCACAACAACAACAACAACAACAACAACAACAACAACAAGCCTCTGTACCCCCTGCGGTCGCCCCGGAGGTCGTCCTTGCGGAGGGCAGGGTTGCGGTCAGGAAGTTTGACTCCCAGCCAGAAGCTTTGGAATCGATCCCCCATGCAGCGTCCGCATTGTACCAGCGAAGGGCACGCCTGTGCACGACGTCTAAATCCCTAATCCTCAGTGACGCATATTTACACATTCAATAGCACTCGCCTCGCTGAAAATATCTCCTGAAAAAAATTACGAAATGGTAAAAAATATTCCCCTCTCGGAAAAGCAGTGTCGCTCAGGAGGTGAATCGGTCATCTGGCAACTGGAAGGCCGCTGGTTCGATACGCCGGCTCCTCCTAGCCAAGTGTCGAGGTCGTCCCTGAGCGAGACACCCCCTCACTATAACTGCCCCCAGACAAAGCTGGCCGTTGCCTTGCACGGTCGACACCGCCGTCGGTGTATGAATGTGTGTACGTATGGGTGAACGAGAGGCAACATTGTGAAGCGCTTCGGCATAAATGCGCTATATAAATGTAATCCATTTACCATTCACTTTTGGAGTGATTTTGCAGATTCATTGCTTTTTGATAACGGCTCAATAAACCACTTCGACTAAGTTTTACCACCGATGAGAGCCTCTCAGACCCGATTGCGTCGGTCTCGAGCGCACTTGCTAATAGCCCCCGTGTCCAAAGAGATAGATTTCAATATCATGGGGAGGGAAAAGGGGGGACAGTAGAAATAAAAAGAGAATGAATATATGGATAAAATATATAAGCGGTGGCTTATAGCTGGGTCGGAATGAAGAGGTGCGACGAGAGGGAAGACGAAAGGACGGGGGGCTCGAAGTTCCTCTGATTCGGCGTGGACCAGGGAGAGAGGGAGGATAACAGAAAGAGAGAGAGAGAGAAGAAGAGGGAGAGAGGGGAGGAGAGAGAGGGAGGAGAGAGAGAGAGAGAGAGAGAGAAGAGAGAGAGAGAGAGAGAGAGAGAGAGAGAGAGAGGAGAGAGAGAGAGAGAGAGAGAGAGAGAGAGAGAAAAGAGAGAGGTGAGAGAGGGGGAGTGAGAGAGAGAGAGTGGCCACAGGTATCCAGTCGTGATCGCAGCAACGCACTAAAAAAACAGAGACAGCATTATGGTTCGGAGAGGAGAGGAGTGATGCGAATGTTCGAAATGTTCTGGTTCTAGTTCGGAGTCTAGAACCGGAGGCTTTTCGTCGCGGAGTTCAGCAAAGCGTAGAACCGTGGGATATCTGGGGGGCCGGTCTGCAGTCTACGACAGCGTAGCCACCTAAACACACCCAACTCCAGCTAGCCACCCACACACGATATTACCTCGTCTTTGTCGTATATATATATATATATATACCTCACATTAAGTACACAAACAGAGCCTGGCAGTACAGGGACAGAAGCATCCACTCGTAGCGTGGAAAAACACTAATCTGATGACACACACACACACACACACACACACACACACACACACACACACACACACACACACACACACACACACAGACAAGGAGGAAGTGCAAGTGGGACTCTTCTGTCTGTTTTGTTGCTGCCTTGCGGAGGTTGGGAGGCACTTGAGAGTGCAGCCTGCGCTGTGAAGTGCATATGGTTAATTGTTTCTGAAAATAAAATAAATGGAAATGAAAGTAATAATAATAATAATGCGCAACAATGGCAGTCTCAAAGGGCTTCATGGAAGGGTATGAGAAATTACAGCTGTGTTGCCAGCGGGATATATAAATATATATGTACGAGTAATTATACACTCAATTTTATTGCATCTTTCATCAGTACCCAAGGTGCTTTACGCGTGTGTGTGTGTGTGTGTGTGTGTGTGTCTGTGTCTGTGTGAGAGAGTGTGTGTGTGTGTCTGTCTGTGCAAGGGAGTGTGTGTTAGAGGTGTGTTTGAGATGGTTGTGTGTGTGTGTCTGTGTCTGTGTGATGAGAGTGTGTGTGTGTGGTCTGTCTGTGCAAGGGAGTGTGTGTTAGTGTGTGTTAGAGTGTGTTTGAGATGGTTGTGTTGTGTGTGTCTGTGTCTGTGTGAGAGAGTGTGTGTGTGTGTCTGTCTGTGCAAGGGAGTGTGTGTTAGTGTGTGTTATAGAGTGTGTTTGAGATGTTGTGTGTGTGTGTCTGTGTCTGGTGAGAGAGTGTGTGTGTGTGTGTCTGTCTGTGGCAAGGGAGTGTGTGTTAGTGTGTGTTTAGAGTGTGTTTGAGATGGTGTGTGTGTGTGTGTCTGTCTGTCTGTGTCTGTCTGTGCGCTTAATCTATGCTTCAAAGACATGTGCTGCCATTGTATGTCTGATGCTCCGGGTTCGCAGGAGATGACTCTCAGCCATTCCCTCATGAGTGCTGCAGCTATGAATTAATCACCAACCAAATCGAGTGTCTCCTCCTCTCCTCTGCGGCTCCCAGGTTCATCTTGCCGGGCGACGTGGACCTGGACGACCTGCCCTACGAGGACTTCCTGTCCGCCGAGGAGGAGGCGGCCATGAAGAAAGAGCGAGAGGAGCGCAAGAGGCAGGAGCTGCTGGCCAAGGTGGACTTCAGCAGGTAACGAGTGTGCACAACAACAACAACAACAACAACAACAACAACAAGCCTCTGTACCCCCTGCGGTCGCCCCCGGAGGTCGTCCTTGCGGAGGGCAGGGTTGCGGTCAGGAAGTTTGACTCCCAGCCAGAAGCTTTGGAATCGATCCCCCATGCAGCGTCCGCATTGTACCAGCGAAGGGCACGCCTGCGCACGACGTCTAAATCCCTAATCCTCAGTGACACATATTTACACATTCAATAGCACTCGCCTCGCTGACAATATCTCCTGAAAAAAATTACGAAATGGTAAAAAATATTCCCCTCTCGGAAAAGCAGTGTCGCTCAGGAGGTGAATCGGTCATCTGGCAACTGGAAGGCCGCTGGTTCGATACGCCGGCTCCTCCTAGCCAAGTGTCGAGGTCGTCCCTGAGCGAGACACCCCTCACTATAACTGCCCCCAGACAAAGCTGGCCGTTGCCTTGCACGGTCGACACCGCCGTCGGTGTATGAATGTGTGTACGTATGGGTGAACGAGAGGCAACATTGTGAAGCGCTTCGGCATTAATGCGCTATATAAATGTAATCCATTTACCATTCACTTTTGGAGTGATTTTGCAGCTCACATACGGTACACTCGTGCCGTTCTTTCAGGGATTCATTGCTTTTTGATAACTGCTCAATAAACCACTTCGACTAAGTTTTACCACCGATGAGAGCCTCTCAGACCCGATTGCGTCGGTCTCGCTAATGGCCCCCGTGTCTAAACGGGCGGGCTCCTTGAAATGCTTAACGACCGAGTGGAGTGGCCGCCAGTCACGGCTCCCTGATTAAGCTAACTGTCAACCGGTCCACACGTGGGCAGGTCCTTCTGATGACCAGACGCCTGGATGGCAACGAGCGATGAGCGTTTTGCGGGCGAGACGAGTAATCGCTGAACCGATTCATCATTTTTGAGGCGGTGTGTGTGTGTGTGTGTGTGTTCCGTCAATTTGCTCTGAAGTTGAAGCGGTGGCTTATGCTGGGTCGGAAGAAGAGGGTGACGAAGAGGGAAGGACGTCAAAGACGGGGGGGGGGCCGGAAGGTTCCTCTGAGTTCGGACGTGACCAGGGAGATGGTGTGGATAATCAGGAAAAGACCATTAATAAGACTGAACAAAGGGGGGGAGGGGAGTTGGAGAGAGGGAGAGAGAGGGAGAGAGAGGAGAGAGAGAGAGAGAGAGAGAGAGAGAGAGAGAGAGAGAGAGAGAGAGAGAGAGAGAGAGAGAGAGAGAGAGAGAGAAGAGAGAGAGAGAGAGAGAGAGAGAGAGAGAGAGAGAGAGAGAGAGAGCTGGTTCAGATTAGTGGCTAATCTGTTGGAGGTAATTTATGCCTTTGTAGGCGAGTGCCAAGGGAGTGACTAATGAAAACCCTTTAGTGATCACTAATCACCAGGCGGGAGCGCGCACGTACATAGACACACATCTACAAAAAACATTTGTAGAGGAGTATATGCACTCAAGTGATGACAGCCAAGCACTGCAGAGAGACACTGTTAAGTTGATTTGAATGTGTACACCTATCTATCACCCTCCGAGTTCGTCCATAACCAACAATAAATTACGCTTACAAATGAAATGCATGAACCGCATTCATGATTATTAAATTCCAAAATATTTAAAGCGCGCTCAACTGAATCGCTTTGACCTTAAATAAACATTTGCATTTACAACAAAAACACATTCATTGGCCCGAGAGTATTTCTCTTGCATATGATTACCATTATATTAGGTTTAAAACGTGCAAAATATTCATAATCTTCCTTTGCTTTGTCTGTCTGTAGTCATGGTGCCATCCTGATGTCCCCTACGCACGCACACACACACACACACGCACGCACGCACGCACGCACGCGCACACACACACACACAGAGACACACACACAGAGACACACACACAGAGACACACACACACACAGACACAGACACACACACACACACAGAGACACACACACACACACACAGACACACACACACACACACACACACACACACAGACACATGCGGACAGCCAGCCAGGCCCCTCACTAATGGCTCTTGTTGTGCCTCCTAGGGGCTGTGGCCACGGCTTGAGACAGAGATAATAATTCTCTTAATTTCTTTTTAACTACACCGCCATTACAGAAATGGCTTGTTATCGATCACAGCTGCTCTGAGCTCACGGGCCACTGTGTCTGAATGTGCGTGTATATTGGTGTGTGTGTGTGTGTGTGTGTGTGTGTGAGAATGTCTCTCTGCGCACCGTGCAACTGTACATCTTTGTATTCAGCGTTTAAATAACGGACAGGTTTGGCCCGAGCTTCTGCCAGCTGCTGAATGTGTTTAACATAGTTTGAGTGTGTATGTTGTAATCGGTTGTCGGCGTGCGTGTCTGTGTGTATTTGTGTGTGTGTGTGGCATCGTCCAAATGTGCACGGCAAAAGAGATCTCCAACTCTGCAGGCTGATTCATTTATTTGGCCGCCACCACCACCCACCACCACTACCTCCCACCACCACCATCACCACCATCCACCACCTCCACCAGCACCACCTTGATGATCGAGGCGGGCGCGCTCTGCTCTGCCGTTTCCACATCGATTAAACCATCCCACTCTCTCCTCACTTAGCGGAGGAGTTCACCCGCCGTCTTTGAGGGACAAACAGAGGCGCTGATCAGCAGCGGGCGGGAAAAGCGAGGACACAATTAAATGGCCACGGAGGCGGCCAAGCGGGCGTTCTAAATCGGACACGGCCTCTCTCTCTCTCTCTCTCTCTCTCTCTCGTCTCCTCCGCATCCCGCGCATCTCTCGTCCGCCCCAGCCGACCGCTCTTTTGTGTCAATAAGCAGTTACGAGTAACTACCGATGCTTAAACTACCTGGGCTTATTCTCTGAAGAAGAAGAAGAAGAGAAGAAGAAGAGGAGGAGGAGGAGCAGGAGGGCGTCGCATGCGGCAAAACACACTCCTGCTGGGGATGAGCCCCTCGGAGAGGTTACACTCTTATCGGTTGGGTAATTGCGTGAGATGAATGCATTCATACAGGTACAAGGCGCTCCCCGACGCCCGGCTCTCTCTCTCTCTCTCTCTCTCTTGCTCGCGCGCTCTCTCTGCCTCGCTCTCGCTCTCTGTCTCTCTCTCTCGCTCTCTCTGTCTCTCTCTCTCGCTCTCTCTCTGCCTCTCTCTCCCCCTCCTTCTCTCTACCCTCTTTCTGCATCTGTTTCTCTCTCTCTTGCCCTCTCTCTTTCTCGCTCTCAGCCTCGCTCTCTCTCTGTCTCTCTGCCTCTCTCTCTTCCTCTCTCTCTGCCTCTCTCCCTCAGCGGGCGTGTGCTAAGTATTTGATTCACACACATGTGTGTGTGTGTGTGTGTGTGTGTGTGTGTGTGTGTGTGTGAGTATGTTAATGTGTGTGTGTGTGTGTGTGTGTCTGTTTGTTGGCCTGTGTTTGTGCCCTGTGTTTCAAAGCCACGGAGCTGGCCGGAGCTTATTACAGTGCGTCCCCCCCCCCCAGTGTAGAGACCTTCTTAGAGGAGCACAGCAAGGGGAGAGACCATATGAGGGCGACACAAACGTGCCGACACACTGAGACGATGTGCGGTGGAAACTTATCCCTTCTGATCTCTCTCTGCCTCTCTCCCCCTCTCTCTCTACCCTCTCTCTCTCTCTTCTCTCTCTCTCTCTCTCTCTCTCTCCTCTCCCTCCTCTCTCTGCTCTCTCTCTCTCTCTCCTCTCCTCCTCTCCTCCTCCTCCTCTCCTCTCTCTCTCTCTCTCTCCTCCTCCTCTCTCTCTCTCCTCTCTCTCTCCTCTCTCTTCCTCTCTCTCCTCTCCTCTCTCGTCCTCTCTCTCTCTCTCTCTCTCTCTCTCTCTCTCTCTCTCTCTCTCTCCTCTCCATCTCTCTCTTCTCCTCTCCACTTACAAAGGGAGAGAAGAGAGGAGAGAGAGAGATGGAGGTAGGAGAGAGAGAGAGAGAAAGAGAAGAGAGAGAAAGAGAGAGAGAGAGAGGACGAGAGAGGAAGGAGAGAGAGGAAGAGAGAGGAGAGAGAGAGGAGAGAGAGAGAGAGGAGGAGGAGAGAGAGAGAGAGAGAGGAGAGAGAGAGAGGAGAGGAGGAGAGAGGAGAGAGAGAGAGAGAGCAGAGAGAGGGAGGTGAGAGGAAGGAGAGGAGAGAAGAGAGAGAGAGAGAGAGAGGGTAGAGAGAAGAGGGGGAGAGAGGCAGAGAGAGATCGAGAGAGAGAGGTAATCGTTTCCACCGCACATCGTCTCAGTGTGTCGGCACGTTTGTGTCGCCCTCATATGGTCTCTCCCCTTGCTGTGCTCCTCTAAGAAGGTCTCTACCTGGGGGGGGGGGGGGACGCACTGTAATAAGCTCCGGCCAGCTCCGTGGCTTTGAAACACAGGGCACAAACACAGGCCAACACACAGACACACACACACACACACACACACACACACACACACATATACACACCACACACACACACACACACACAGACACACACACACACACACACACACACACATTCACACACTCTCACGCACACACACACACACACTGACCCCGCCTTCGGCAATCAGGAACCAAGTCCCTTTCCATTAGTCTTGGTGTGTGATGATGGTCTGTGTGTGTGTGTGTGTGTGTGTGTGTGTGTGCGTGTGTGTGTGCGTGTGTGTGTGCGTGTGCGTGCACGCTGTGTTCCTTAGCCCCCAACACCTTACACTCTTCAATCTCCATTTCAATGTTCATTCCCCCGTCTGCTGGTTGTTATTTTTCCCTATTTCTATTTCTGCAGTATGGTCGGTTTGATTTTATTCGATTTTTTTTTTTCCCCGATGGCACAGCTAGTTATTTTGCACGAGTGGATAATATCATGGTAACACCCTGGTAACAAGGCGTGAGTACCTGTATAAAGCTTTTTAATTACATTTTGATAACGAGGTCTGATTACATATGATTAACGTTTAATTGCATTTTGTCAAGGCTTTATTACCCAATTATCCCTGATCTGTAAAGGGCTATCCAGCTTTCACTCAAGTGTTCCCCGCAATTGAGCTGATTAGCACCGTGGCACGTGTGCTCCGCTGGCCTCCGCTAACCAGCGGCCCAGCAGTAAAACGTGCAGTAAAACACGTTGTTAAACACGCGTACAACGGAAGCAACGTTTTACCGTCTAACTCTAACGCTGAAGTCTCTGTATGTACCGTATGTAATGTTTGCTTTATTTACGTTTAGTTCTCGAGAAAAGCTGCAAGCGGGAGCAAAATATGGGGGGCGGGGGAGGGCCTAGCAATCTGCCCGTTCAAAACAGGCACATTTTGAACGGGCGCTCCACGATTTGAAAAACAAATCATTTAAAACATATTAAAATCAACCCCCACCCCCCCCCGCCGGAAAAAACATTGTTATACATATTAGGAGAACGGCTTTCAAGGATTTCGGACCATAATAATATGGTGACGAAAAAAGTAATCAGAGGAATATTCACCCGGGCGTTGAAAGCCGACACTCATAAAAGGCTGACGAAACACTCCTCCAAGTCTCTCTCTCTCTCTCTCTCTCTCTCTCTCTCTCTCTCTCTCTTCACCTTGCCCCCCCACCACCCCCACGCCACTAGTTTATATTTATCCCTCTTCACCGTGAAGAGGGCGAGCGAGGTAATAATTACCAGTGGAGAGAGAGAGAGAGAGAGAGAGCGCATGCTACACCACCACCTCTTTTGATGTGCCAGTGAGCCCCCTGTTGAGGCCAGCTGTTAACTCTGCTGCCTGCGTCCTGTGTAGTGGAAGCCCCCGTCCAACACACACGACGCATCGTCACGGCACATGCGCACACACCACCACACCACACACACACACACCACACACACACACACACACACACACACGCCGCCCTCTTCTTGAGTAAGGGGCCCAGATAAGGCACCCCTCCGTAAGTGAGGGAGTTAGGGATAAAGAAGTAGGATGACGATACTGGGGTCACCACTCCCCTCACCCCCACGCCACTTATTCCAGACTGAGCGGTGGTGTACAACAGCACACATCACACACACGCACACACAGCATCCCACAGCTACACACACACACACCCACACACCACACACACACACACACACACACACACACCACACCACACACATCACTCACACACACACACACTGTTGGAGCACCTTGGAACAACTCAGTCTGGCGTTGGTCTCGCTGGCCACACTAGTTCATATAGTGTCACCAGAAACCGTGTGATGTGTGGTGTGTGTGCTGCGCGCGCAATTGTGTGTGCACATGTGTACACGTGTGTGTTCTGTGAGTGTGCCGACCACAGAGGGTGTCACTGCGATCCCACGGACATACAGTAGAGTACGTACCCCCAGAGATTGCATTGTAGGGGCCCCCGTCCGTCGCCACGGCCCCCGGGCGGCGGGCGGCTTGGTTATTACCCCCCCCCCCCCCCATCCCGCGGACCGCATTTTTTCATCTGTGGCCTTGATTAAACTACAATGGACATTGATTAGATCCACACAGGGCACACATCAGTCTGCTCACTGACAAGCCGCACGGCCGGAATAAGGGTCATCATAGGGTTTTGATTTGTCGTCTTTGTATTTGCTGATTGATTCTGCCTGACTTCTCCTCCTCCTCCTCCTCATCCTCACCCTCCTCCTCCTCCTCGTCCTCCTCCTCACCGTCCTCGTCCTCCTCGTCCTCCTCCTCACCCTTCTCCTCCTCACCCTCCTCGTCCTCCTCTTCCTCCTCCTCACCCTTATCCTCCTCACCCTCCTCCTCGTCCTCCTCACCCTCCTCATCGTCCTCCTCACCCTCCTCCTCGTCTTCCTCCTTCCTCCGCTCCGCATGGTTAGCGGAGGAGCGCCAGCGACTCCTTTTTGGTTTTTTTTCCCGCCCCGCACCCCCTCTGGTGCGGATATCCAGAGGTGTCATCCGCCGCATAGCGATCGCTCTGACGTTTCCCTTCACTCGCTTTGACCGCAGCTCGATGGAGACTCGCTTTGAATCAAAGGCTTTCTCTCTCTCTCTCTCTCTCTCGGCCGCTGTTGTTGTTGTTGTTGTTGTTGTTGTTTGGCCCCTATTGATTCCCTTGTGTTTGCACTCACCCCCGTGTTGTCCTGGGTTAATTGTGATGTTGTGTTTAAAGTAACTGTTCGCTCATGCAGTTAATTTGTGGGTGCGCGCGTGTGTGTGTGTGTGTGTGTGTGTGTGTGTGTGTGTGTGTGTGTGTGTGTGTGTGTGTGTGTGTGTGTGTGTGTGTGTGTGTGTGTGTGTGTGTGTGTGTGTGTGTGTGTGTGTGTGTCTAGGCTGACGCTGGAGCAGAAGGAGTTGTGTCGCAGCAGACTGAAGCTGCTCACCTACTTGGACCGGCTGGCCACGTATGAGGTAACCTCCCCTCACCGCTGCTCTCCTCTCTTCTTTTCCCTTCTTCTCCTCAAACCCTAATATGAAACCATAACCCTAATTTCAGCTGGACTACCATCCTGGGCCGGGCTATCTATCTCTTAGATTTTGGATGTGGTATTATCGTGATGAGGCATAAGTCTTGTGCTTCCCTGAACTTCACTTGAAGTTCTGCGTTAGCGTAAAGTGTGTTTTCATTATCGTCAAAACTTTCCCGACTGTTCACGCTGTTAGTATTTGCTT
>PIJE02000872.1:205598-215284 GCA_002895965.2 Coryphaenoides rupestris
CGTCCCTGGAGCAGCAACTCCTCGGGGAGGAAGTGGCGTCACTCAAGGAGGCGGAGGCCTTTGGGAAAGAGAGCAGTGAGCAAATTATGCTCAGAAAGGTGTTCCAGGAAGAGAAGCAAGAAATCGCCATGAGGCTGGACTTCCTCCTGGAGGTGGCCAACATGGCAGAAAAAAGGAAGGCCTTCCATGCGGAGAAGGATCGCTTCAAGCAGGAGGTGGTGGCCTTCGAAGAGGAACACAGCCAGCAAAATATGGGCAGAAAGGCGTTCACCCAAGAAAAGATTAAGATCGCCAAAGACCCCCGCCTGGAGGAGACTGATATGGCCGAGCAAAGGAAGGCCTTTGAGAAGGAACACAGCCAGCTAATTATGGACCGAAAGGCGTTCACGCAAGAGAAGGATCTAATTGGAAATGAAAGACAGGACTTCATCCTGGAGGTGGCCGACATGGCCGAGGAAAGAAAGGCCTTTGGGGCGGTGATGAACGGCTTCAGACAGGAGGCGAAGGCCTTCAGGAAGGAGCGCAGCCAGCAAAGGACCGTCAGAAAGGCGTTCGCTGAAGAAAAGGAAAGAATTACCAAGGAGAGGAAGTCGGCCACCTCCCGGCGTTGGCCTTGCCGGAGAAGAGGCAGCTTGAGCAAAAGGTACCTTGCCTCAGATATTGTTTTGCACTTTACTACTTGTATGTTATTACATACACTTTACACACTGAACACACTTTTTTAGCTTGTTTTAGTGATTCCATGCTCATTCTTGTTGTTTACTGTTGTTCTTGTTGTTTTCTGTATTTTTTTTTACTGTGTACTTGCTGAACTGTAGTGCTATAATTTCCCCACGGGAAGTAATAAGTACCATCTTATCTTATCTTATCTTACAGCGACCCCATAACGAGGCAAGCAGCCGCATGTCTCGCCGGGTCGACCTGAAGAAAGTCTGCACCGTCGACCCGGTGGACAAACGGGGGGGACAAAAAAATGGACAAAAGTCAGAGTCCAAGATTCAGGACTCAGGGCCAACCGCCTACTGACCAGACAGCACGGGTCAAGCAAGGGGCTGTGTCTATGCAGATCCCCTGGGGATGTCGCTTATTCTTCTTTCATTCATTCATTCACTCATCAACTTTCATCGTTGTTCTTTGTTAAAAATAAAGCATTATTGTATTATATCATGTTCTCAGTGCTTCCTTTACGCATGGTAACGTGTTACAGTAATTCATGGGAAACCTCACAGGAGCTCTATTGTTTATTCACCACAACTACTGTATTTCCAGATGTATTTCCAGATGTCCAATTTCCCTCTGTATAGTATTTAAAATAGCACGTCTACCGGCTTCAGAGTATAAAGATAAAACTAACAGCAAAATAAACATTGGAGAGTGATGTGGTCTGACAGAGACAGAGAGAAACGCATTGTCGTAAAAAATAATCATACAAATATATACAATATATAAACATATAAATAAATAAATAAAACCAAATGAAAGTCATGGAAAGATTAACTTGGCAGGAAATAATTAGAATAAATGGTACTGTACGTACAATGACGTACCACCCTTATCCTTTAGTAAATCCCTTGCATGGGTCTTCATGAGAATATCATGTTCAGATGCATTTTATTCTGCAGCAACAGAATATTTGGGCTTTTACATTTTGCCGCAGGCTCACACTCATGGCAAACAAGCCCGTTATCAATCAGAGATCTGATATTAAACCACATTTACAATGTTACCTCTCACCATACTGCAGCTGTGTGTGTGTGTGTGTGTGTGTGTGTGTGTGTGTCGATGTCCGCACACCCGTGTGTCTGTTGAAGACAAAGCCATGATTAAAACATGTGTTCTCTATCTCTAGAGAACAAAACAAGGAGGAAGAGAGAGAGAGAGAGAGAGAGAGAGGGGGAGGGAAAGAGAGGGAAAGATACTGAAAAATACCCTCTTCAAGTTGCTCTCTCCTTTAAGTCGGTCTCTTGCCGTCTTCCTCCTCACCTGGCACCGGAAGAACAGGCAGCAGTGTGTGTGTGTGTGTGTGTGTGTGTGTGTGTGTGTGTGTGTGTGTGTGTGTGTGTGTGTGTGTGTGTGTGTGTGTGTGTGTGTGTGTGTGTGTGTGTGTGTGTGTGTGTGTGTGTGTGTGTGTGTGTGTGTGTGTGTCTGCCTGCCTGCCTGCCTGCCTGCCTGCCTGCCTGCCTGCCTGCCTGCCAGCCTGCATGCGCACTCTGCCTGCTCGGTGATGGGCTCGCGGTGAGCGTGTGCCAAAGGGCTTCTCTCCTCCAAAGTAGGAGTGAAAACAATCATGGCTGCCGCGAGGCAGCGCGGCGTGTGCTATCGACCGTGCTGCCCGGCCTGGCTCTCTATCCACAGGCGGCGGCGCCCAGAATCAATCGGGCCGGGCCGCATCGCTCCCCCCCCCCCCCGTAGCAGTGTATAGAGGTGGTCAGATAATCGATCACGATTGCTCCTCTGGACGGGATGTCATCGATCGACACCCTGCCATCCCCTCCGCATGGGGCACCGTGGTCTGTATCGGACGGCGGGCGTTGGGTCGTGATGGTACCGCGGTCGGTGTTGCCGTGTGTCCCACAGCTCCACGGATTGACATCATTCATTACACATTTGTTATTGGCAAATGTAAAATGTCAAATTAAACACTGTGGGGAAACAAGTCATTTTTGTCAGTGGGAGGAAAATGGACACCCTACTGTGACCCTACATTGACAATTATTGGCAATGCAATTTTCTTGGAAACCTTTCCAAAGACAGGATATTATTTATTCAAAATCCACTTGTGTGGATGTGAGAGCGTTCCTCAGCATCCTTGTATCATTATAAGATGATGATTACGAGGGGAGAAAGAAAAGCAATCTTCAAAACAACAATCACATCGACTTCCAACACCACACGCTGTTTGTGTGGACGAGCTATGAAAAACGGTGTGCTAAATTGGTAAATTATTTTGATATTTCCACTATAAAACACACCGACACACCACTGCTTCCAAATTTATATTCACATTTGCATTTAGGGGCGTTTTAAAAGATGCTTTTCTCCAAAGACACTCACAATTAGTACATTTGTATGAAGAGAATGAAACAATAATATATTGCTAACGGTGTCGTCAGATTTCAAGACCTCCCTACTCATTGACTGGCCTCTTCATGGTTCCCAGAATTCAGTCCAGTGGATTATTTAAAATAGCTGAGTGGCGATTCCCAGTCCTTGTCCGCTGGCTGTTGGCCAAAAACAGTACGCCACTTCCGCTTATGCTCTCTGGCGGACATCCATGGGACCAATCACTGCCGGGCGAAGGAAGATGCGTCACTGACTTTACGCCACGTTTTACAATCTTACACCCAGCCCGTAATATCCAAAAATACTGCAATTGCAAGGGCTTCCATCCGTGGACCATAGGCTCCACCAGTCACCATTGTGTTAACTCGTTCAGGCGATAGATAGTGACTTTACAGACATTTATTTGCAGGAAGATCTTCGAGGTTATAAGTGTAATGGCGAGGGGTCACGATGTATACAGCGTGAGGGGATGTTACGAGCGCATTCGGAAGCGCGGGGTCCGGAGTGTGACCATCCGCAACACGGCCTTCATTCAGCTGGTTTTGATGCAATTTTGGTATTTGTGGCAAAACTGGTTGTTTTTCACGGAAGCTTTTGCAAAGAAAAAACCCTCATACATGAATACAAAATAAATGAATGAATGCAAATGTAAATACTGTATCTCTATTATGTATCTTTTTTTTTTACCACCTAGTTTTGCATTGAGATGTCATATTAAAGGTACTTTATGTAAGAATCAGTGCATTCTGAGCTCCGTGGGTTGAGACAATAACAATCAGAAACTAATGTTAGTTTCTAATCAGAATTAAACCTTGTACACATAAAAAGCTATGAAACACATATACAGTATATTTATATAATTATCCACGCTTCACATGTTTCCCACGAAATCCGACCCGACTCAAATATAAGAGAATCATCACAAAAGCTGTTCTACACAACAGAGAGAGTCGGGGGAAGCTCTCATGTTTTAACTTCAACCACAACCTGCTCACAAACTGGCAATCTAAAGTGATTTGTGCTGTAAAATCCTGCAAGTAGTCCTGAACGATTCATTATTCTTACATACAGGATCTTTAACATGTGTGGTCATATAATGCAGTGAATAATAACATCCAGCAAGATGGACACGTTGTTCAATTTGGAGCGCACATCCGAAACATTGAACATAAGAATTGTATAAATGTATTTGCTTTCCTCATAGCCTATTCCTTCATTGTCTTCACCTCGCCGTCCTCTCCTTCCTCCTCCTCCTCCTCCTCCTCCTGTCGCGGTGGACAGGTGGACTGTGCCCTGGCCCTGGTGCGTCTGGGCAAGGAGCGGCAGATCCCGGGCCTGGAGCCGCTGTGCGACGACCTGGTTACCATGGAGACGCTGGTCTACGAGACGTCCTGCGAGCTGAGCCTGACGCTGCGTGACCTTCAGCAGCTCGGCTCCATCCACAAGCTCCGCCTCCTCATGAAAAATGTAAGACGGGAAGGGGGTGGGCAGGGGGGGGATGGGTGGGGGTTGTCACGGTCACCGTGCTCTGTCCATCCTGTCTCGCATTCGTGTGTAATTTCCATGAAATGAATTTCAATTGATTAATTACATATCTTTTTATGTGCATCTGCACGTAATGTGCCTTGAAGGTTGAGTTCGCTTTGTATCTGTCCTGTTTCTTATTCAATGAGAAAAATTTAGGGAATGGTGCAGGTTGGGTGATATGAAAAAAAGGAATATAACACGAATCTGTGTCGAGAACAAGGTCATCCTTTCCCGCGGCGAGGCGAGCGGAGAGGAGAGACAATGTGAGCGCCAGAGTGTTTTTTTTTTTTACGGACACGGCGTCCCACCGGAGTACAGCGCTACACAAACGTGCGCCGTCCTCCACACACCGCCGGCCCAATCAATGCCGGCCCCGCTCGCGGCACAGACGGGGAACCTTGCTCGGAGCATCTGGCGGTACAGAGAGACAGAGAGAGAGACAGACAGACAGACAGACAGACAGGCAGGGCTAGCGTTCACTGCTAGCCCGGCACGCCCTTGCATATATAATGCATGTGTTTTTGCACCTGCAACTGCTGACATGGCCGTGGCCGTGACAAAGGGAAAAGCGATGCGATCGACTTTATCCCCATGACTCTCCTTACCTGGCATTACATGAGACACCGTTCTCACAGCCGCCCCTCTGTTGCTTGGTTGGGTTTTGGTTTTGTGTGCATCTTTTAAAACTACATCTTTAAAGACTCTTTATCGACTCTTTATTCCTGTGTTTTATGTTTCTGGTTTTTTAATTTTTGTCATCCTGTAAGCACTGTGTGATTCTTTTCCCGCTTAACTTTACTGCCTTGCATCCCCCCCCCCCACCCACCCCCCCCTGCCCCCTCCCACCTCAACCTTGCAGTCGAGCGCAGGAGCCGTTATGTAAAGGAGAGCCCTTCCAGTGGATGGTACCCTGTCCTGCACCGCTAGCGAGGGCCAGACCGGCCGGCGCTGCCAAGGCCCTGCTACCGGGAGTACCCTGGTTGGCCTGCGCAACAACATAGATCCCTGACTTACCCCTTTGTTCATGTTCCAGCAGTCCAAAGCCCTGACGTGAGGAGCGCGGCGCACGCACACACACACACACACACACACACACACACACACACACACACACACACACACACACACACACACACACACACACACACACACACACACACCACACGCACACACACACACACACACACCACACACACACACACACACACATACACACACACACACACACACACACACACACACACACACACACGTGGGCACACACACACACACACACACACACACACACACACACACACACACACACACACACACACACACACACACACAGACGCACACACACACATACAGGCTACATTGTGTAATGTCAGAGGGCTTGTATTCCTGCTCTATAAATGTCTTATTTATGACCCTATCGGGGTACCATCAAGGACAGGCCTTGCAGTTGCAAAACAAGTACCACACACAGACAGATCTCACACACACACACACACACACACACACACGCACACACACACACACACACACACACACACTGTTCCTCAGTGAGTTGGTTTTCTAATGTAGTGTAAAATGGATACTGACTCCTCTCTCCCCTTTCCTATCATCCCTCCTCCTCTCTCCTCTCACCTCTCTCTTCCTCTCTCCTCCTCTATCTTCTCTATCCTGTCTCCCTCTCTCTATCTCTCTCTCTCTCTCTCTCCTTCTCTCCATCTCCTCTCTCCTCCCTCTCCTTCTCTCTCTCTCTCTCTCCCCTCTCTCCCTTCTCTCCCTCTCTCCTCCTCTCCTCACCCCCCTCTCCCTCTCCCTCCTCTCCTCTCCCTCTCCTCTCTCACCCCTCTTCCTTCTCTCCTCTCCTTCCTCTCCCTCTCCTCTCCCCTCTCTCCTCTCCTTCTCTCATCTCCCCCCCCCTCCCCTCTTCCCCTCTCTCCCAGTGCCAGCAGAAGATCGTCAGAGACCCCGACCAGCTGATGACGGTGGCGCTGGAGAGCATCTACAGCTGCGAGCGTGACGACCAGCTCAACCTCTGCTACGACATCCTGGAGTGTCTGCCGCAGAGGGGCTACGGGTCAGCCTGCACTCTCTCCACACACACACACACACACACACACACACACACACACACACACACACACACACACACACACACACACACACGATGTGCCTCACTGCTCCAAAACCCCCTGGTGGCAGGACGTGAGCCTGTCAGCGGTGAATCAGCGATATTCAGATTGGAAAATGTTAGGGGGACATACAGTATTTCTAATTGTGATGCACAACGCTGTGATTGTTGTTGTTATTGATCATTTTGCCCCGGACACAATTAGCAACAATTATCCCCATCGATCATTATGTTGGTATGATATTGTGGTGAACGTCGTCGTGGGGATATACGGTACAGTACGCGTCCTTCAGGTCTGGCCTCAACACATTCCGTCGAATAATCTCTTACTTTAGCCGCGTCTCCTGCTGGTGAACCTTCATCCAACGTTTGTCATTCTGCCCAAGAACATTCTGCCCAAACCTCGCCATTTATTTGGATTTCGGATAATAAGCTCCTTTCCACCTTCCCTGTGTCTCTATGTGTACCCTCGTTACTGGGTTATCTCTCTCTGTCTGTGTCTCTCTCTCTCTCTCTCTCTCTCTCTCTCTCTCTCTCTCTCTCTCTCTCTCTCTCCCTCTCTGCTCTCTCTCTCTCTCTCTCTCTCTCTCTCTCTCTCTCCCTCTCTCCCTCTCTCTGTCTCTCTCTCTCTCTCCATCTCTCTCTCTCCCTCTCTCCCTCTCTCGTGCTCTCTCTCTCTGTCTCTCTCTCTCTCTCCCATGTCTCTTCTCTCTCTGTCTCTCTCTCTCTCTCTCTATCTCTCTCTCTCTCCCTCTCTCCCTCTCTCTGTCTCCATCTCTCTCTCACCCCCTGTTGTTAGCGTTCTCCCCTTCTTCACATCCTGACCAGAGAAGGTAGCAGGAGACGACAGGGAGAAGTAGCAATGTCAAAATGGCCACGCTTTGAGAAAATTCCAGAGTACTTAAGTCTCCCATCTCCTACAATTTCCCAGGGAACGATTTTCCAAAAATAATTTTTGTTCCACCATGAAACCACTCACATATCTCTCTCTCTCTTGCGATATAGATTCAAACTTGGCACCTTTCGGCATTTTTCCTTCCAAAATAGGTCATGCATGTAGATCGTGTCGTTGTGGAATACACTTTTTCTTTTTTTTGTTGGTGGGGGTAGCGTGGTGTAGTTCTCAGAAGTCATCAGCGGGTAAAGTCATAAGCAAGTAAGCGTCTTCACCATAGTGTGGTTCTGCTGCTCTGCAAACTATTCACTCCCTATCCAATAGAAACAAAGGTCTGGGTTGGTAGGCAGAAATCCCATTAATATCTAATCCTGACTAGCTGATACAAAATGGATGTGCGCTCGCTTATTAGGCGGACTTTACTTTTTTCAACTGTTAGCTGATGCTAATTGGCGCGTTGACTTCTACATCTTCATCTCGTTCCACAAATCTGTCCTCTTTTAAGACTTGACAAAGTTCCCTGATAGCTAAATGTCTTCCAAGATTTTACATTTCCTTGTTTAACATGCGATTTTTGTAATGTAAATGTATCAGATTTATATATATTTATATATATATTTATATATATATCGTTAACTTTGTACCACAAGCCTAGTGAGAAGTAGGGGCCTGTAATTAACAGGTTTTTCGTACATTAACAGGCAATTATGATTATTATGAGACAGAGGGGAGATTTAAATATAAGGCTAATGTACAAATACATAATAAAATGAATTTTAGTGAGACACTACTACTACTACTACTACTACTACTAATAACAACAACAATAACAATAGTGCATATCAACATTTTTAACGAAACAAACATAAGTAACCCTCGACTTAAAGGGATAACTTTGGGGTTTTCCAACCTGGACCCTATTTTCCCATCTGTCTGACTAATGCGATCAGGATTGTTGTTGTTGAAGTGTTGTTAAAAGTTATCTCTTAAGTGAGTTTAGTTCTTTTCATAATGAGGGATTTTGAGGGGGAGGCTGCTCTCTTCCCCCCGCCCCCTCCACACCTCAACCTGCAGTCGAGCGCGGAGCGTTATGTAAAGGATGCCTTCCAGTGGATGGTACCCTTCCTGCACCGCTGCGAGGGCCAGACGGCTGGCGCTGCCAAGGCCCTGCTCCGGGAGTACCTGGTTGGCCTGGCACAACAAGACCTGACCTTACCCCTTGTCATGTTCCAGCAGTCCAAGCCCGACGTGAGGAGCGCGGCGCACACACACACACACACACGCACACACACACACACGCACGCACGCACGCACGCGGGCACACACACACACACGCACGCACGCGGGCACACGCACACACACACACGCGCGGGGGCACACACACAGACAGGCGGTCTCACACACACACACACACACACACACACACGCATACGCTGGCACACACACACACACACACAGGAGCTTTATCAGGGGTTTGTGCTGATGTCAGAGGCAGGGCTGTATTCCTGCTCTATAAATGTCTTATTTATGACCCTATCGGGGTACCATCAAGGACAGGCCTTGCAGTTGCAAAACAAGTACCACACACACACACACACACACACACACACACACACACACACGCACACACACACACACGCACACACACACACACACACACACACACACTGTTCCTCAGTGAGTTGGTTTTCTAATGTAGTGTAAAATGGATACTGACTCCTCTCTCCCCTTTCCTATCATCCCTCCTCCTCTCCTCATCACCTCCTTTCTTCTCTTCCCCTCTCCTATTTCTTCTATCCTGTCTCCTCTTCTCTCCTATCTCTCTCTCTCTTCTCTCATCCTTTCTTCCCTCTCCTCTCTCCCTCCCCTCTCCTATTTCTTCTCTCTCTCCTCTCTCCCCTCTCCCTTCTCTTCCCCTCTCTCCTCTCTCCTCCTCTCTCCTCCCCTCTCCCCTCTCCCTCTCTCCTCCCTCTCCTCTCTCCTCTCCCCTCCTCCCTTCTCTCCTCTCTTCCCTCTCCTCTCTCCTCTCTCCTCCCCTCCCCTCTCCCTCTCCTCTCTCCTCCCCTCTCCTGTCTCTCC
>PIJE02000873.1:2500-66003 GCA_002895965.2 Coryphaenoides rupestris
TAAGAAATAAAAAATGTACACAAAGCTGCAATATTGCAATCAAATGTATACCTTTTCTAAAGTATACTTATAAAGAAGTAAATATATACAAGTCAACTTAAAAAAAAAAAATATATATTATATATATATATATATAAAAAATACAAAAAATACAAAAAATACAAAAATAAAATAAAAAAAAAGAAAAAAGAGAATAAAAAAAATATATATATATATATATAAATAATAATAATAATAGTAAAAAAATTAATAATGCTAATAATAATAAAGGGAGATTGACAGTCTTTATGGAGGTTCTACTACAGACCATCTACAGTACCGACAGACAGGCTGGTTCTACTACAGATCAGCTACAGTACCGACAGACAGGCTGGTTCTACTACAGACCGGCTACAGTACAGACAGACAGGTCGCTGGTTGTACTACAGACCAGCTACAGTACCGACAGACAGGCTACAGTACCGACAGGTCGCTGGTTCCACTTCCGGCCACTGGGCGGGACAGGAAATAGAATCACTCCCCGGAAACCAAACAGGACAGAGAATCGACGGGGCCACCAGGACCAGTACCAGTAACAGGACCATCACCGGTAACAGAACCAGTACCAGAACCAGGACCAGGACCGGTAACAGTACCAGGACCAGTACCGGACCCTCCCCACAGTGCAACAGGAGGCTAACCAGCAGCTCAATCAGAGTCCAGGTCCGGGTCCAGGTCTATGTCCAGGTCCAAGTCCGGGTCCAGGTCTATGGAGACTCGACATGTCTTCTACTGCAGGCGACAGACGGGCGTTCGCTCACAAGATTAACCGGTGAGTTCCCTTGTTACCTTGTTGTTCACTTGTTACCTTGTTCACTTGTTACCTTGTTACCATGTTGTTCACTTGTTCACTTGTTACCTTGTTCACTTGTTACCTTGTTACCTTGCTTGTTACCTGTTGTTCACTTGTTACCTTGTTCACTTGTTCACTTGTTACACTTGTTTACCATGTTGTTCACTTGTTCTTACCATGTTGTTCTACTGTTGTTCACTTGTTACCATGTTGTTCACTTGTTACCTTGTTACTTGTTCACTTGTTACCTTGTTCACTTGTTCACTTGTTCACTTAACTTGTTAACTTGTTACTTAACTTGTTCACTTGTTCACTTAACTTCTTAACTTGTTCACTTAACTTGTTAACTTGTTCACTTGTTACCTTGTTACCTTGTTCACTTAACTTGTTCACTTGTTCACTAAACTTGTTAACGTGTTAACTTGTGTTGTGTTGACCAGAGGGAGCCTCTGTTGTTAAAGTGTCCTCACTGTAGACCACCTTGTGTTGACCAGAGGGAGACTCTGTTGTTAAAGTGTCCTCACTGTAGACCACCTTGTGTTGACCAGAGGGAGACTCTGTTGTTAAAGTGTCCTCACTGTAGACCACCTTGTGTTGACCAGAGGGAGACTCTGTTGTTAAAGTGTCCTCACTGTAGACCACCTTGTGTTGACCAGAGGGAGACTCTGTTGTTAAAGTGTCCTCACTGTAGACCACCTTGTGTTGACCAGAGGGAGACTCTGTTGTTAAAGTGTCCTCACTGTAGACCACCTTGTGTTGACCAGAGGAGCCTCTGTTGTTAAGTGTCCTCACTGTAGACCACCTTGTGTTGACCAGAGGAGCCTCTGTTGTTAAAGTGTCCTCACTGTAGACCACCTTGTGTTGACCAGAGGAGCCTCTGTTGTTAGTGTCCTCACTGTAGACCACCTTGTGTTGACCAGAGGGAGACTCTATTGTTAAAGTGTCCTCACTGTAGACCACCTTGTGTTGACCAGAGGGAGACTCTATTGTTAAAGTGTCCTCACTGTAGACCACCTTGTGTTGACCAGAGGAGCCTCTGTTGTTAGTGTCCTCACTGTAGACCACCTTGTGTTGACCAGAGGGAGACTCTATTGTTAAAGTGTCCTCACTGTAGACCACCTTGTGTTGACCAGAGGGAGACTCTATTGTTAAAGTGTCCTCACTGTAGACCACCTTGTGTTGACCAGAGGGAGACTCTATTGTTAAAGTGTCCTCACTGTAGACCACCTTGTGTTGACCAGAGGAGCCTCTGTTGTTAGTGTCCTCACTGTAGACCACCTTGTGTTGACCAGAGGGAGACTCTATTGTTAAAGTGTCCTCACTGTAGACCACCTTGTGTTGACCAGAGGGAGACTCTATTGTTAAAGTGTCCTCACTGTAGACCACCTTGTGTTGACCAGAGGGAGACTCTATTGTTAAAGTGTCCTCACTGTAGACCACCTTGTGTTGACCAGAGGGAGACTCTATTGTTAAAGTGTCCTCACTGTAGACCACCTTGTGTTGACCAGAGGAGCCTCTGTTGTTAGTGTCCTCACTGTAGACCACCTTGTGTTGACCAGAGGGAGACTCTATTGTTAAAGTGTCCTCACTGTAGACCACCTTGTGTTGACCAGAGGGAGACTCTATTGTTAAAGTGTCCTCACTGTAGACCACCTTGTGTTGGCCAGAGGGAGACTCTATTGTTAGTGTCCTCACTGTAGACCACCTTGTGTTGACCAGAGGGAGACTCTATTGTTAAAGTGTCCTCACTGTAGACCACCTTGTGTTGACCAGAGGAGCCTCTGTTGTTAAAGTGTCCTCACTGTAGACCACCTTGTGTTGGCGACTCTATTGTGGAGGCCGGATGCAGGAAGGGTGTGGGCGGAGGTGGGCCTCTCTAGTGCGTCCTGTTTTGAACTGGGCTCCACGATGCTGTTCTCTGGTGTTCATGTTTAACCTCCCTCTGTTCATCCTCATTCTGTTAATCAGTGAAATGAAGGTTTAATCCGCAGTGCAAGACAGTCTGAGTACACCTGATACGTCATACATTTAAAATGCATCTTTCAGTCTGTAGCCCCAGTGTATTGCTGCGCATTCAGTGACAACACAGGCGTACAATATTCACCCATCTGAGACCTTATTAAGCCTCAAGGACTTCCCAGCTGCGCGTGTCTGCGACAGCAACGCTGCTGAAAAGCCAGCTTGCAGCGTCTGGCAGATTGGTCATCTTGTTGTCTGCGTAAGCCAGACACCACTGACACAGTGATACAGTAACCCAGTGATACGGTAACCCAGTGATACATTAACCCAGTAATACAGTGATACAGTAACCCCGTAATAAGTGATACAGTAACCCAGTGATACAGTAACCCAGTGATACAGTAACCCAGTAATACAGTGATACAGTAACCCAGTGATACAGTAACCCAGTGATACAGTAACCCAGTTATACAGTGATACAGTAACCCAGTGATACAGTAACCCAGTGATACAGTAACCCAGTGATACAGTAACCCAGTTATACAGTGATACAGTAACCCAGTGATACAATAACCCAGTGATACAGTAACCCAGTGATACAGTAACCCAGTGATACAGTAACCCAGTGATACAGTAACCCAGTGATACAGTAACCCAAGTGATACAGTAACCCAGTGATACAGTAACCCAGTGATACAGTAACCCAGTGATACAGTAACCCAGTGATACAGTAACCCAGTATACAGTAACCCAGTTATACAGTGATACAGTAACCCAGTAATACAATAACCCAGTGATACAGTAACCCAGTTATACAGTGATACAGTAACCCAGTTATACAGTGATACAGTAACCCAGTGATACAGTAACCCAGTGATACAGTAACCCAGTGATACATAACCCAGTGATACAGTAACCCAGTGATACAGTAACCCAGACAGTGATACAGTAACCCAGTGATACAGTAACCCAGTGATAACCAGTGATACAGTAACCCAGTGATACAGTAACCCAGTGATACAGTAACCCAATGATACAGTAACCCAGTGATACAGTAACACAGTACCCCAGTGATACAGTAACCCAGTGATACAGTAACAGTACAGTACAGTAACTCAAGCAGTGATGTCATGCAGTGATGTCATGCAGTGATGTAAGGCGTGTTTGTACGTCTTGGCACTAAATGATAGTCCTTAGTATTGTTTAGCACATTGTATATTCTTGGATGTTCCCCTTGATGTTGGTAATGCGCTCAGAACGGCACGTCTGCTCTTATCTCAGCTATTATGCAGGCTACCTATCAATTTTGAAACTCGTTCTATTAACCTTGTAACTATGAATGCTTGAAACCTGCTCTATTCTTATCTTTATGTACCACAGTGATATATTGCTGTCTCTCCTTCAACAAATGTACTCTTTGTAAGTCACTTTGGATAAAAGCATCTGCCAAATGCCCTAAATGTAAATTGAATTTGTAACCTCAAACTCTTGTATCTATCATGTCATGTTACAGGACGGTGGCCTCGGAGGTCAGGAAGCAGGTCTCCAGAGAATATGGTTCCCCTCAGCTTCCCAAGAAGAGAGGATCAGTTCAGCAGCCTGTAAGCTGGGCCTTTACACTCTATTTCTAATAATAATAATTATATACCTAATAATAATAATGTCTCCAAAACAGGTTAAAGAAGGCTCCAAATGCACACCACCACACTCCCAACCATCACAATTTCCCTTATCCACTAACACTATTTTCTACCCTATTTTACACTTGGATTAAAAATACATTCCATGAGAATTTATTCCTCGAAATAAGTGAGAGATTTTGGTGACGGACGGAGCATACGTTAATCCCCACTAGGCTACACTGTCACTATCACTATCAAATCGGCTCATCATCAGCTAAATGGCTCCTACAGGTGATTCTTATTTATTTTTTGTAATATAAAAGGTGCAGAAACTATACCGTTACCGTGCCCTAAAAAACGCAATATATACTGAACCATGGACCAACTGTACCATTGCATCCCTAGTAGATAAGTTAAGTCGTCAAGTTAAGTGAAGTTAAATAGTCAAGTTAAATTAAGTAGTTATGTTAAGTAAACCGCTAACCCTAACCCTAACCCTGTTTTTTAGACTGCTCTGGAATTTCCTTCGCGATTACTAAAGTTTTATCTTATCTTTTATCTTGGAAGATGGGCCTGTCATTTTCACAGAGCTCTAGAAGAGAGGCCTGTCTTTTAAACGGCTCTAGAAGAAAGGCCTGTCTTTTAAACGGCTCTAGAAGAGAGGCTTGTCTTTTAGACGGCTCTAGAAGAGAGGCATGTCTTTTAGACGGATCTAGAAGAGAGGCCTGTCTTTTAGATGGATCTAGAAGAGAGGCCTGTCTTTTAGACGGCTCTAGAAGAGAGGCATGTCTTTTAGACGGCTCTAGAAGAGAGGCTTGTCTTTTAGACGGCTCTAGAAGAGAGGCATGTCTTTTAGACGGATCTAGAAGAGAGGCCTGTCTTTTAGATGGATCTAGAAGAGAGGCCTGTCTTTTAGACGGCTCTAGAAGAGAGGCATGTCTTTTAGACAGCTCTAGACATGAGGCCTGTCTTTTAGACAGCTCTAGACATGAGGCCTGTCTGCCGACTGCTGTCTTTCTCTCTTACAGAAGAAGAGGCCTGTCTTTTAGCAGATCTAGAAGAGAGGCCTGTCTTTTAGACGGCTCTAGAAGAGAGGCTTGTCTTTTAGACGGCTCTAGAAGAGAGGCATGTCTTTTAGACGGATCTAGAAGAGAGGCCTGTCTTTTAGACGGCTCTAGAAGAGAGGCATGTCTTTTAGACAGCTCTAGAAGAGAGGCCTGTCTTTTAGACGGCTCTAGAAGAGAGGCCTGTCTTTTAGACAGCTCTAGACATGAGGCCTGTCTGCCCGACTGTCTCACTGTCTTTCTCTCTTTCACTTCCCCTCCCCCATCTCTCTTTCTGGAGCTAGTGATTAATCCCTTAATCTCGTTAAACAAATGAGGGGTGAATGTCCTGAAGCAGTAGTTTAATGTGGTCTCATTTTGATCGGCAGGTCCCCTTGTCTGAGGTGGTGGAGCCTGTGGACTTTGAGGAATATGTGAGTAGCCATGCCCCAGGGGCGGAGCCTGGACCCCTTCGTCAACTGATGGAGTTTCCCCAGGATGACCTGGCGCTAGTCCAGCAGGAGAAGGAATGTTCCACCCTCAAACCCCCGCTACCTGAGGAGGGGTAAGTCTCACCCATAGACCCATATTGCTTCCTATCACAGGAAAAGGTACAAGATCCTGGCAGTCCACCCTGCTGACGTGCAAAACAAACAATCACTATGTTAGTGTGTGTGTGTGTGTTGTGTGTGTGTGTGTGTGTGTGTGTGTGTGTGTGTGTGGTGTGTGTGTGTGTGGTGTGTGTGTGTGTTAGTGTGTGTGTGTGTGTGTGTGTGGTGTGTGTGTGTGTGTTTGTGTGTGTGTGTGTGTGTGTGTGTGTAGTCCTCTAGATTCCAGAGTGAAAGACTCCCTTGCTGTCTACACAGATGACTGGCTCATCATTCAGAGGAAGTAAGGCATCATGTGACACAATTATGAACGTACAGTAAATTATTCAAAGTGTTGTACCAGTATCTGTGATGGTAGGTACCAGCACTACCGTACCATGTAACAGTACCGTGTACCAGTAGGTAACGGTAACTATCGGTGATGGTAGGTACCATCTCTACAGTACTATATACCAGTAGGTAACTATGGGTGATGGTAGGTACCAGCTCTACAGTACCATGTACCAGTAGGTAACTATGGGTGATGGTAGGTACCAGCTCTACATTACCATGTACCAGTAGGTAACTATGGGTGATGGTCGGTACCATCGCTACAATACCATGTACCAGTACGTAACTATCTGAGGTGGTAGGTACCAGCACGATAGTACCATGTAACAGTACCATGTAAAGTACCATGTAACAGTACCATGTATTAGTAGGTAACTAGGTCACTATCTGTGCTGGTAGGTACCAGCACTACAGTACCATGTACAGCCCTCACAACTCTGAGCGTCAGCGGGAGAGGCAGCAAGGTCTGCTTAAACAGACCTTTGAGCTCGACGAGGCTGCCGCCGCAGATCGTCATGACGACCAGGTAAGCCATCAACCAATCAGAAATGTGTGTCGGCTCACACGAGGAAGTGAAGGTTTAACTTGGAGACCAGTGATTTAGACTAGTTGTTAACCATGTACCATGTACCATTAGGTGACTATACCAGCGCTATAGTACCAACCGGTGTTTTAGACTAGTTGTTAACCATGTACCATGTACCAGTAGGTAACTATCTGTGATTCCAGCTGGTGTTTTAGACTAGTTGTTAACCATGTACCATGTACCAGTAGGTATCTGTGGTACCAGCTGGTGTTTTAGACTAGTTGTTAACCATGTACCAGTAGGTAACTATCTGTGATACCAACTGGTGTTTTAGACTAGTTGTTAACCATGTACCATGTACCAGTAGGTAACTATCTGTGATTCCAGCTGGTGTTTTAGACTAGTTGTTAACCATGTACCATGTACCAGTAGGTATCTGTGGTACCAGCTGGTGTTTTAGACTAGTTGTTAACCATGTACCAGTAGTATATTGCTGTCTCTCCTTCAACAAATGTACTCTTTGTAAGTCACTTTGGATAAAAGCATCTGCCAAATGCCCTAAATGTAAATTGAATTTGTAACCTCAAACTCTTGTATCTATCATGTCATGTTACAGGACGGTGGCCTCGGAGGTCAGGAAGCAGGTCTCCAGAGAATATGGTTCCCCTCAGCTTCCCAAGAAGAGAGGATCAGTTCAGCAGCCTGTAAGCTGGGCCTTTACACTCTATTTCTAATAATAATAATTATATACCTAATAATAATAATGTCTCCAAAACAGGTTAAAGAAGGCTCCAAATGCACACCACCACACTCCCAACCATCACAATTTCCCTTATCCACTAACACTATTTTCTACCCTATTTTACACTTGGATTAAAAATACATTCCATGAGAATTTATTCCTCGAAATAAGTGAGAGATTTTGGTGACGGACGGAGCATACGTTAATCCCCACTAGGCTACACTGTCACTATCACTATCAAATCGGCTCATCATCAGCTAAATGGCTCCTACAGGTGATTCTTATTTATTTTTTGTAATATAAAAGGTGCAGAAACTATACCGTTACCGTGCCCTAAAAAACGCAATATATACTGAACCATGGACCAACTGTACCATTGCATCCCTAGTAGATAAGTTAAGTCGTCAAGTTAAGTGAAGTTAAATAGTCAAGTTAAATTAAGTAGTTATGTTAAGTAAACCGCTAACCCTAACCCTAACCCTGTTTTTTAGACTGCTCTGGAATTTCCTTCGCGATTACTAAAGTTTTATCTTATCTTTTATCTTGGAAGATGGGCCTGTCATTTTCACAGAGCTCTAGAAGAGAGGCCTGTCTTTTAAACGGCTCTAGAAGAAAGGCCTGTCTTTTAAACGGCTCTAGAAGAGAGGCTTGTCTTTTAGACGGCTCTAGAAGAGAGGCATGTCTTTTAGACGGATCTAGAAGAGAGGCCTGTCTTTTAGACGGCTCTAGAAGAGAGGCATGTCTTTTAGACGGCTCTAGAAGAGAGGCTTGTCTTTTAGACGGTTCTAGAAGAGAGGCATGTCTTTTAGACGGATCTAGAAGAGAGGCCTGTCTTTTAGACGGCTCTAGAAGAGAGGCATGTCTTTTAGACAGCTCTAGACATGAGGCCTGTCTTTTAGACAGCTCTAGACATGAGGCCTGTCTGCCCGACTGTCTCACTGTCTTTCTCTCTTTCACTTCCCCTCCCCCATCTCTCTTTCTGGAGCTAGTGATTAATCCCTTAATCTCGTTAAACAAATGAGGGGTGAATGTCCTGAAGCAGTAGTTTAATGTGGTCTCATTTTGATCGGCAGGTCCCCTTGTCTGAGGTGGTGGAGCCTGTGGACTTTGAGGAATATGTGAGTAGCCATGCCCCAGGGGCGGAGCCTGGACCCCTTCGTCAACTGATGGAGTTTCCCCAGGATGACCTGGCGCTAGTCCAGCAGGAGAAGGAATGTTCCACCCTCAAACCCCCGCTACCTGAGGAGGGGTAAGTCTCACCCATAGACCCATAGACCCATAGGCCCACAGACCTAAAGACCCATAGACCTATAGTCTCTTCCCTCTTCTCTTCTAATACATCAATGTTATGGTGTGTGTGTGTGTGTGTGTGTGTGTGTGTGTGTGTGTGTGTGTGTGTGTGTGTGTGTGTGTGTGTGTGTGTGTGTGTGTGTGTGTGTGTGTGTGTGTGTGTGTGTGGTGTGTGTGTGTGTGTGGTGTGTGTGTGTGTGTGGTGTGTGTAGTCCTCTAGATTCCAGAGTGAAAGACTCCCTTGCTGTCTACACAGATGACTGGCTCATCATTCAGAGGAAGTAAGGCATCATGTGACACAATTATGAACGTACAGTAAAGTTATTCAAAGTGTTGTACCAGTATCTGTGATGGTAGGTACCAGCACGTACCGTACCATGTAACAGGTACCGTGTACCAGTAGGTAACGGTAACTATCGTGATGGTAGGTACCATCTCTACAAGTACTATATACCAGTAGGTAACTATGGGTGGATGGTAGGGTACCAGCTCGTACAGTACCATGTACCAGGTAGGGTAACTATGGGTGATGGTAGGTACCAGCTCGTACATTACCATGGTACCAGTAGGGTAACGTATGGGTGATGGGTCGGTACCAGTCGCTACAATACCATGTACCAGTACGTAACGTATCTGAGGTGGTAGGTACCAGCACGATAGTACCATGTAACCAGTACCATGTAAAGTACCATGTAACAGTACCATGTATTAGTAGGTAACTAGGTCACTATCTGTGCTGGTAGGTACCAGCACGTACAGTACCATGTACAGCCCTCACAACTCTGAGCGTCAGCGGGAGAGGCAGCAAGGTCGTGCTTAAACAGACCTTTGAGCTCGACGAGGCTGCCGCCGCAGATCGTCATGACGACCAGGTAAGCCATCAACCAATCAAGAAATGTGTGTCGGCTCACACGAGGAAGTGAAGGTTTAACTTGGAGACCAGTGATTTAGACTAGTTGTTAACCATGTACCATGTACCATTAGGTGACTATACTAGCGCTATAGTACCAACCGGTGTTTTAGACGTAGTTGTTAACCATGTACCATGTACCAGTAGGGTAACGTATCTGTGATTCCAGCGTGGTGTTGTTAGACTAGTTGGTTAACTATGTACCATGTACCAGTAGGTATCTGTGGTACCAGCTGGTGTTTTAGACTAGTTGTTAACCATGTACCAGTAGGTAACTATCTGTGATACCAACTGGTGTTTTAGACTAGTTGTTAACTATGTACCATTTACCAGAAGGTAACTATCTGTGATACCAACTGGTGTTTTAGACTAGTTGTTAACCATGTACCATGTACCAGTAGGTAACTAGGTAACTATCTGTGATGCCAGCTGGTGTTTTAGACTAGTTGTTAACCATGTACCAGTAGGGAACTATCTGTGATACCAGCTGGTGTTTTAGACTAGTTGTTAACCATGTACCAGTAGGTAACTAGGTAACTATCTGTGATTAGTTGTTAAATCCTTCATTGTCTCACCTCTCCGTGCTCAGCAGTGAGCTCAGCTCTCAGCTCTTACGTCACGTGTTGTCCTGAACAATAATCTAATTGTGGAGGAAATGCACTCCTGGCTGCACTTCTGCTGCAACTCACTTTGCAACTTAAGATAATGGATCTGGATTTTTAAACATTTGAAACTTCACCGGAGTGACTCACCATTTTATATAGAAATCAGAGCTGTAACCAACCACCGTGACATTTGACCTCTGCTTACTCACTCATGACATGATGACGTCTGAATTCACTGTCTTCTGGCACAGGACTGAATAGTCAGAGTAACCATCAGGATAATGAATACGTGTAGTGTGTATAAGAGTAACCATCAGGATAATTAATACGTGTAGTGTGTATAAGGGTAACCATCAGGATAATGAATATATGTAGTGTGTATAAGAGTAACCATCAGGATAATGAATACGGTGTAGGTTGTTAGTAAGGCTAACCATCAGGATAATGAATACATGTAGTGTGTATAAGAGTAACCATCAGGATAATGAATACGTGTAGTGTGTATAAGGCTAACCATCAGGATAATGAATATGTGTAGTGTGTATAAGGCTAATCATCAGGATAATGATGCCTTTCAGGACGATGCCAAGAGGCGCTCTGCCTCTCTGGACGACGTGCCGCGGGGCAGCTGGGCCTCCAGTATCTTTGACCTGAAGAACTCCTCTCCGGACCTCCTGCTGCCCTCGGTGTTGGAGCGCACCGCAGCCGAGGACATGGACCGCCGCAACGCCGAGGCCCGGCTGCAGGGCCGGCACCCCGACCTGCTGGGCCTCTACCCCCCGCCGGACCAGGTCTGTACCCTGTAGCACCCCGACCTGCTGGGCCTCTACGGCTGGCTGCCTGGAGAACCAGGGCTTGCTCATGATGACAGAACCGTGAGAACCAGGGCTTGCTCATGACAGAACCATGAGAACCAGGGCTTGCTCATGACAGAATCGCGAGAACCAGGGCTTTAGTGGCCCTCTCACTTTACTTACTTTACGTCAGCATCTCTCAGCACTTCTTCGTTTGTACATTTCTGTGTCCACACTGAGTTTCCTGTCTTAATGTTGCCATGGCATCCATGTCAATAGAGAGTGTGTATCTTGTGTTTCAGGATGAGGCAGTGGAGATGTGCTCTGTCCCGGAGGTTCCCAAGGACCACTGTGGCCAGAGAATCATGGTGAAGTGTCTGTCTCTCAAGTGCGTATCCTGCAGCCCTCCAGCCTGTCTCTGAAAAAGCTTTCACAACACATTCTGCTAATTGAGGAAATGCTGCAGTAATATTATTATGACTACTCTTGCATCTTTGTCCTTTTTTCACACAAACCAAAATGTCAATTTCACAGATTTGAAATTGAAATCGAGCCAATATTTGGGACACTGGCACTGTACGACGTCAAGGAAAAAAAGAAGGTATTGTGCAGTAGTGACTGCTGCAGAGTGGCCCTCTCTCGCTCTCTCTCTCTCTCGCTCTCTCTCTGTGTCTATCTCGTTCTCTCAACCCAAGCACTTGGAACTATGTCTCCCCCCCCCTTGAATTGAATTACTTTCATTTTCACAACAGGGTGTTCTTGGGGCTTCTCCAAACGGCTTGAACCCCGTCTTGACCCTTGACCTGCCTATACCCATGTCCTTATGGCTTTCTTCACAGATCTCTGAGGACTTCCACTTTGACCTCAACTCGGATCACATGAAGGGCCTCCTGAAAGGCCACACCCCCCACATGGCCATCTCCACCCTGGCTCGCTCCGCCATCTTCTCCATCACCTACCCCTCCGCTGATATCTTCCTGGTCATTAAGGTCTGTTTTTAACGGCCATTTATATGATATCATTGATATATTGGTTATATATTCCTTCAAACTGAAAGGACGGCTCAGTCAACACTGTTCCATGAGTCAGGTTTAGATTCCTGCGTGCTGTGTCTGAGTCTGAAACCCTGGGATCAGACATCATGTTGTCATGTTGTCATGTTGTCATGTTGTCATGTTGTGCGTCCAGCTGGAGAAGGTTCTTCAGCAGGGAGACATCGGCGAGTGCTGTGAGCCCTACATGGTCCTGAAGGAGTCGGATGCAGCCAAGGTAAGTGTTCAGGACGTAGACCGGCCCGGCGGGTGGGGCTATGTGTTGGTCGTGGTCTCCGACGTCTCACCCTCACCCTAACCACGTCCTCTGGGCAGCACAAGGACAAGCTGGACAGGCTGCGGGTGCAAGCGGAGCAGGCGTGTGCACGTCTGGGCCGCTTCCGAATGCCGTTCGCCTGGACCGCCATCCACCTGATGAACATCGTGAGCAGCGTGGGCGGGCTGGACCGCAGCGACCCCGACTCTGACTCCGGTACACACTTATTGAGGCTTTTATACACCAGCACCTGGGTTTGGTCTCCTGGTGCAAGTGATACAACAAAAAATACAGTGTATACAAAATACGTAATATGCAATCTGCAGTGTGCAAATGGTGAAAAGGTATTTAAGCTATAGATGGACTCATGGTGCTGACCTCCTCTCCCCCCGCTAGAGAGGAAGAGTCACAGTGGCACGTGGAACGAGAGGAAGAGGAGGGGCTTGGAGCGTCTGAGCGTCGGAGAGGACATGTGTAACTTCGCCACCTTCCGGCCGGCAACGCTCACCGTCACAAACTTCTTCAAGCAGGTCAGGTGGTGGTGGTGGTGGTGGGGGGTGGAGGTCTATCGTTTATCTCCATTCCAACAGATCCCTACCTTTAGTAGTCTGTGTTCTACTTGGCTTCAGCTGATGATGTGTTGCTTCTGTCTCAGTGGTGAAGACGATGCTCTCTGTGTGCAGGAAGGGGACAGACTGAGTGATGAAGATCTCTACAAGTTTCTGGCCGACATGCGCCGACCGTCTTCTGTCCTGCGACGACTGAGGCCGGTCACGGGTGAGCTAGGGCTGTCAGCGTGTGGACATAGACACACCAAGTCATTTATGTGACCTTTATTCAACCAAGGGCAATTCAAACACTGTGTTCAGTGTTTGAATCATATTGTTGGTTGTTGTAATGGGCTTTATGTCGTGCCAGTATTCAACCGTAACACCTGACAAGATAAAGCAATAACATAAAGATAGTCAACAAAATAAAAGCACTTTACCGAGATGATTTTATTCTATTCCACTGCGTGAACTTGAAACAATACAATCGTGTTAGTTTAGGGGTTTTTTAGAGACGATTTGTCCAACTTTCTGCTGGCTCTCCTCATCTCCACATCTCAGCCCAGCTAAAGGTGGACATCTCCCCCGCGCCCGACTCCCCTCACTACTGCCTGACCCCCGAGCTGCTGCACCTCAAGCCCTACCCGGACCTCCGCGTGCGGCCCACCAAGGACGTGCTGGAGTTCCCCGCCCGATGCGTCTATACACCCCACACCACCTACAGGTGACCACCCACACCTGTCAGGCTCCACCCATATTGTACACACCCCACACCACCGAAAGGTAACCACCCACACCTGTCAGGCTCCGCCCATATTGTACACACCCCACACCAACTACAGGTAACCACCCACACCTGTCAGGCTCCGCCCATATTGTACACACCCCACACCACCTACAGGTAATCAACCCACACCTGTCAGACTCCGCCATATTGTACAAACCCCACACCACCTACAGGTCACCACCCACACCTGTCAGGCTCCGCCCATATTGTACACGCATCGCACCACCTACAGGTAACCACCACACCTGTCAGGCTCCACCCATACTAACACAATGTGGAAGACTAACAACAATATTTGGAAGACCTAACAACAATATTTGCTAGTTTAGGTAAGTTGAACGCCAGGCACGCTGCTGTGTTCTGGATGCGTTGTAAGGTTTTCGATTGCTGAGGCTCAGAGTCCAGCAGAGAGAGTTGCAGTAGTCGAGACGGGTGATGACGAGTGCTTGGACCAGGATCTGCGCTGCTTCACGTGTGAGGAAGGGCCGGATACTGCGGATGTTGTAGAGAGCAATTCTACAAGATCGGGCCACAGAGGTGATGTTGGCGTTGCAGGACAGCCGGTCATCCAGTACCACGCCAAGGTTCCTTGCTGTGGGTGCAGGGGAGACTTCGATGTCCTCGATGGTGACAAGTAGGTCCATCTGAGGGCAGTCTTTCCCCGGCATGAAGAGAAGCTCAATATATATATACTTCTGTAAATACTGTACATTTTGTGGATATTTTGTGGTATGTTCTTAGATGTTGGTAATGCACTCAGAATGGCACTTCTGCTCTTATCCCAGCTATTATGCAGGCAACCTAGCAATTATGATGGTTACTCGTTCTATTAGCCTTGCAACTATGAATGCTTGAAACCTGCTCTATTCTTATCTTTGTGCACCGGAGTGATATATTGCTGTCTCTCGAATGTACTGTTTGTAAGTCGCTTTGGATAAAAGCATATGCCAAATGCCCTAAATGTAAATATCTAGCTTGACGAATCAGATTGGACCATGCTAAATCTTTGTGGAGGACACCCCTAGTGTGTTGCAGAGATATTGACTGAAGTTAGCAGCTAGCCCAGCTAGCGCTAGCCTGTATCGTCTGGTAATACCACCATGTACCTCTAGGGGAGCTCTCTGTCACTGCAGTGGTCTGCCCTCGGTCCACCCTGAGAGGATGAGGACGTCATGCATCCTCTTGTCAATCATGTCAGACGTACACTGAACAAGGTGCTAACTTAACTTGAAGGAGAACAACCTGACGAGGTCAGAGCACAGGTTCACTGTCAACAGATTTACGCTATATTCAATCAGGTGATTCATTTTCCTTGTTTCTTACAATAACTTATAGTAATATACTGCCCCCTATGTTATGGAGGGCTAATTGGACAGTTCTTACACGTTGCACATTTTAAAAGTTCCAACATGAGACATTCCTGTTCAACAATTGAATGTGAATCGGGGTATGCAGTCCCAGACGCAACCATGGAAGTGTTGTCTGGTCGTTGAGGTCGAGATGCTTCCCGTAGACCCTGAGGTGAAGACTGCAACATGATGTTAGGTTGCTGGTGTTTCTGGGAAGGCCTGTGCCACCGTGAGCTGCAGCCTGGAGAGCTGCTGGGCCTGTGCGTCCATGCGACCTTGCTGCTCCCGGGTGAACAGCTGCAGTATCCTCAAGACGTCCGAGTATTCCATCGCTTTCTCCTTGAAGACAACAACAGGAAGTCTCGTGTTTTAGCTTCGGTGAGACGAGAGATTGGCTCTTGCTTTACATTGGAGGAATACAGCTATAAACATCTAAAGCCAAACTTTATATTTACATTTACATTGAGGGCATGATGGACAGATGCTTTTACCCAAAGCGACTTACAAAGAGTACATTTGTAGAAAGAGAGACAGCAATATATCACTGTGGTACATAAAGATAAGAATAGAGCAGGTTTAGAGCATTCATAGTTACGAGGTTAATAGAACGAGTTTCATAATTGCTAGGTTGCCTGCATAATAGCTGGGATAAGAGCAGACGTGTCATTCTGAGTGCATTACCAACATCTAAGAATATACATATTAAAGAATGTAAGCAATCACACCGTTCTGGCTCTGCAGCCTCAACATCTGGACCTGCACAGCAAGCATCACACCGTTCTGGCTCTGCAGCCTCAACATCTGGACCTGCACAGCAAGCATCACACCGTTCTGGCTCTGCAGCCTCAACATCTGGACCTGCACAGCAAGCATCACACCGTTCTGGCTCTGCAGCCTCAACATCTGGACCTGCACAGCAAGCATCACACCGTTCTGGCTCTGCAGCCTCAACATCTTGACCTGCACAGCAAGCATCACACCGTTCTGGCTCTGCAGCCTCAACATCTGGACCTGCACAGCAAGCATCACACCGTTCTGGCTCTGCAGCCTCAACATCTTGACCTGCACAGCAAGCATCACACCGTTCTGGCTCTGCAGCCTCAACATCTTGACCTGCACAGCAAGCATCACACCGTTCTGGCTCTGCAGCCTCAACATCTGGACCTGCACAACAAGCGTCACAGTGCAGCTGGCTACTCACTCACCCCCCCCTCTACTACACTACTACTCATTCTATACTCATACTACTATACTCTTCAAGTACTATACTACTACTACTACTATACTATACTACTATACTACTACTACTATACTACTACTATAATACTGCTACTACTACTACTACTACTACTACTATACTACTATACTACTGCTACTACTACTACTGCTACTACTATACTACTACTACTACTACTGCTACTACTATACTACTACTACTATACTAATACTATACTACTACTACTACTATAATAACATACATGATATATTCTAAACAATAAGTAAAAGTAAGTACACAAGTACAATATAAAAAAGTGACGTCCTCCCAGTGCTCATCACGCTGGTGAACTGCGCCAGTGTGCGTCTGGCCAGCATCGTGCAGAACTTCTTCACCGCCGCCAAGCTCATCGTCATCGTGGTCATCGTGGCCGCCGGCATCACCATGTTGGCACGAGGTCAGCGGCTATATATTCTTATCTGGTCAGGTGACCACATTTTCACGGTTACCGTTATCTTTTTTATGACCCAGCTGATTGTGTGGTCGCTTGACTCTGTCTAGGACACACGCAGAACTTCTCGAATTCCTTTGAAGGCGGCTCGACGTCGTTCGGCAACATCGGACTTGCGTTTTACAACGGGCTCTGGGCATACGATGGCTGGTAGAAACACTTTCAGCAATGTATAGTTTTACGTACGTCGTGTCATTCATAATCCAGCCAAAGGTCTCTTGGTATATACAATGTTCTCAACGTACATACATAGTTACATACATCTCAACGTGTGTCGTGTCATATCCAGCCAAAGGTCTCTTGGCACCTATAAACAACATATAAATGTGCTTTTACATTTTTATTGTGTTCAGGAATCAGCTGAATTTTATCACAGAGGAACTGAAGAATCCATACCGGTGAGAATCAGCATATGTTGTAACAAACACCACCCAAAATCCCTTTTGGGTGGTGAATGTAAACATAATGGGGAGCTAGACTAATACAATCGGGCGTGTGCATCACAATGCATCATGGGATCATAAACGCACATAAACATAAATATACCGGAATGAAAACCTTTGTTTTGCCACGTCTCATATAAAAGACACTGTGGCCGTTTCAAACACAACAATGTCTCCCCATAATGAATGACAAATCATTTCACGATGAATTACTAAACAATGACCCAATAAACATTACTACCAACATAATAACTGACATTCCAATGCTGCCGTGCGCCCAAAATGGCGGCTGGCATTGCGTTGGCGTGTTTTATAGTTGTTGTTGTATAATATGTTTGATACGATGTGTTTTGTGGTGTAAGGAACCTACCGTTGGCCATCCTGATCGGGATTCCCCTGGTGTCGGTGTGCTACGTGATGGTTAACGTGTCCTACTTCACCATGATGACCCCCACGGAGGTTCTACAGTCGCAGGCGGTTGCCGTGGTGAGCATGTAGGCCTGTCCTGCTGTACATATGAGAGAAATCAACCTGAGAGCGCCGTGTACTGTGATGTTAAGATTCTGTGGCCACGGTTGGAGCAGCTTCACCTGGCCCGAGTCAGGCTGATTAGTCCGTGGCTGGGTGAGGCTGCACACCTGTGGTAATCAATGCACTCCAGGTTAAACCAGCCATCACCACACACACTCAGGTGAGGCTGCTTAAACCAGCCACCAACCACACACACTCCACAGATTCCTTGGTACTTCCGAACCACAAATTATGTAATTGCCAAGTATCATTATAATAACAAGTTATTGTTATTCTTAATGGTGAAGCGTCACCAAAGATGGTGACATGGAATGTGCGTGACGTCCTATAAAAAGCCTCCTATAGCAAACCTTTCAGATTGTATTGATCTGATTCAAAGCATAGATTTGCCTCCTATAGATTTGACTATTATAGAGGCTATCTTGTAGAAGCTCAATCAATGTCCTCTTTTGAAATGTATTCTCAGTTGCCTTAGCTTTTGCAAACAAGGAATGTGCTTTTGTACAATTTTGTGCATAAAATTGAACATTAAACACAATAATAAGATTCAACGATAATGAAAAAATGATTATCTCTCGTTTGCCTTCCTTGACTGCAGTGCCCCATTGTCCATTGGCTAATTATTGCCACTTTACACAAGTGTGTTGCTATTGTGTTCATTCACTCTGTTGATGAGCCCCCTACAGGGGCCTCAGTGATTGGCTGATTGGCTGCAGACCAACACAACAACAGCCGTTGAATCTCCGTTGACTTGTTTCCATGTTTATAACATTTAAGCTGGTGACCTTAGGAACGCTAAAACCGACCCACATGAACGACTGTGGTGATTTGGCCTAGTGGTTAAAAAGGGGAACTACACCGATTCTCACCCGGCTTTGTGTCGTTTCAATGTGGGTAGTATTATGCAAAGGAACAATGATTAGCTTTCCTCCATGTTGCCGGCGCTCAGATCCTCCTGCTACTTTGGACCCCCGGCCGCCATGTCAACTCTGTCATTAACTCTGTCAAATGACAGAGTTAATGACAGAGTTGTAGAAAGGTTTAGAATCTGTGCTGTTGAGCCGCGGCCCAGAGACTCAGAGAACATCAGCAACAACTGAACAAGTCGTTTTATACACTGATAAGAAAAACAGAATGATAAAAATAAACGTACTCTAGTACTGCCCCCCCATCGGCCAGTTCTGTGGAACTATACAATTTGTACTATACCGATTTGTTGTGATCTCAGAACACTTGTGGAGACGCATACAGAGGCCTTAAGAGCCCTCCTGCTGGGCCCGGCTGTCTCTAACGCTGTGCTCCCTCCTCCAGACCTTCGGAGACCGGGTCTTCTACAACTGGTCCTGGATCATCCCTCTCTTCGTGGTCTTCTCCACCTTCGGCTCGGCCAACGGGAGCTGCTTCACTGCCGGCAGGTAGGATGGTAACACAAGTTGTTGCGATAACGTTCATGCCGACTCCCCTCACTACTGCCTGACCCCCGAGCTGCTGCACCTCAAGCCCTACCCGGACCTCCGCGTGCGGCCCACCAAGGACGTGCTGGAGTTCCCCGCCCGATGCGTCTATACACCCCACACCACCTACAGGTGACCACCCACACCTGTCAGGCTCCACCCATATTGTACACACCCCACACCACCGAAAGGTAACCACCCACACCTGTCAGGCTCCGCCCATATTGTACACACCCCACACCACCTACAGGTAACCACCCACACCTGTCAGGCTCCGCCCATATTGTACACACCCCACACCACCTACAGGTAACCACCCACACCTGTCAGGCTCCGCCCATATTGTACACACCCCACACCACCTACAGGTAACCACCCACACCTGTCAGGCTCCGCCCATATTGTACACACCCCACACCACCTACAGGTAACCACCCACACCTGTCAGGCTCCGCCCATATTGTACACGCATCGCACCACCTACAGGTAACCACCCACACCTGTCAGGCTCCACCCATACTAACACAATGTGGAAGACCTAACAACAATATTTGGAAGACCTAACAACAATATTTGCTAGTTTAGGTAAGTTGAACGCCAGGCACGCTGCTGTGTTCTGGATGCGTTGTAAGGTTTTGATTGCTGAGGCTCAGAGTCCAGCAGAGAGAGTTGCAGTAGTCGAGACGGGTGATGACGAGTGCTTGGACCAGGATCTGCGCTGCTTCACGTGTGAGGAAGGGCCGGATACTGCGGATGTTGTAGAGAGCAATTCTACAAGATCGGGCCACAGAGGTGATGTTGGCGTTGCAGGACAGCCGGTCATCCAGTACCACGCCAAGGTTCCTTGCTGTGGGTGCAGGGGAGACTTCGATGTCCTCGATGGTGACAAGTAGGTCCATCTGAGGGCAGTCTTTCCCCGGTATGAAGAGAAGCTCAGTCTTGTCGAGGTTGAGCTTCAGGTGTTAATAGTACATTGTTTAGCATATTGTATGTTCTTAGATGTTGGTAATGCACTCAGAATGGCACTTCTGCTCTTATCCCAGCTATTATGCAGGCAACCTAGCAATTATGATGGTTACTCGTTCTATTAGCCTTGCAACTATGAATGCTTGAAACCTGCTCTATTCTTATCTTTGTGCACGAGTGATATATTGCTGTCAATGAAGTTCTGTGGGTGCTTTCACACATACAGCATTTAGTGCGCACTAAACGAGTTTGGTCCCTTGATTCGGTACATTTGCGTTGGTGTGAATGCAACCGGCGCACTTTGGTGCGCACTAAATCAGCCGAGACCTCCCTGAAGAGGTGGTCTCGATCCGCTCCAACTCCCTAAATTTGGTGCGGTTCCTCTGGTGAAAGCAACCGAAAAAAATGGGTCCACAACGATCTAGTTTTGATGCATTGTGGGTGTTGTTAATCATTAATTGACTCTCCATTTCAGTAAAATATCATAGGCTACCTAATTGACAATGCGATTGACAATGCGATCATTAATAGCCGACTGTTAAATTCATTAGACTTGATTCTCCCCATTGATCATTCCCAAAACATTGTCATAATAGCCTACTTCTTGTTTGGATAGTCTGTGTAACTGAATAACCTAATGTCAATACAGTGTAATCCGCTTATAGTGATCACGTTTGTCCGGGTCAAATTGATCACTATAAGCGGTTGATTACTATAACCGAGATTTTCTAATTTTCTTTATTTTTTATGCTGATTACCATCCAATTGACATTTGTATATATAATACATTAATACATGTATAAAGTAATGAAACGGACAGCTTTGCTATTTACTGGATTTTATTACAGCAAGTTAACTGAAAAATGCTGTACAGTACGTACATTAACGTTACAGTACAGCTGTTTGAAACGCGATTCAAATAGCAAATTAAATGACAGCATTGCACTGTGTAGCTATAAATCAAATACACTACAGTAGGCTACTGGAAGCTTCGACGAGTCTCCGTGTTTCGTTCAGAGAAAGTTTCTTTTACCCGACATGGTGCGCGAGGTGCGCGCGTGTGCATGCGGCACGTCTTCGCGCGAGCCACTACAGTAGGCTACTGGAAGCTTCGACGAGTCTCCGTGTTCCGTTCAGAGAAAGTTTCTTTTACCCGACATGGTGCGCGAGGTGCGCGCGATGTGCGCACGTCTTCGCGCGAGCCGCTCTAAATGACCGTAATGTATTAATTTCTCCCACATATGTTCTGTATAAAAGGACCCAAAATGATCACTATAAGCGGACTGCTTGATCGCTATAAGGGAATTATTTAAACAGTGTTTGTATAGGAACCATTCTGTCCCAGGCTCTTTGATCATATAAACGGTTGATCACTATATCCGTGATCACTATAAGCGGATTACACTGTAATGCAATTTGGACAACTGTGATGAGCCATGCTGTGATGAGCATAATTGTATGACGTGCAATTTCATAACTAGCCTATGTATTGCCAATGTGATGCGGGGATTTCACCTCGCCCTCTCTGTTCACGTTAAAGCTTCAACGTTAAAGCTTCGTTTGGTCTATTTTGGTTCAGTTTGAAACATGCATATGTGAAACCGAACCGTACCAACGTCTGTTTGCTACAGTGTAACATTTTTTTGCCTGGTGCGACCAAAGCAATCGAACTATAGGTGTGAAAGCACCCTAAGTCGCTTTGGATAAAAGCATATGCCAAATGCCCTAAATGTAAATATCTAGCTTGGCGAATTCAGATTGGACCATGCTAAATCTTAGTGGAGGACACCCTAGTGTGTTGCAGAGATATTGACTGAAGTTAGCAGCTAGGCCCAGCTAGCGATAGCCTTGTACCGTCTGGTAATACCACCATGTACCTCTAGGGGAGCTCTCTGTCACTGCAGTGGTCTGCCCTCGGTCCACCCTGAGAGGATGAGGACGTCATGCATCCTCTTGTCAATCATGTCAGACGTACATGAACAAGGTGCTAACTTCACTTGAAGGAGAACAACCTGACGAGGTCAAGCACAGGTTCACTGTCAAACAGATTTACGCTATATTCAATCAGGTGATTCGTTTTCCTTGTTCTTACAATAACTTCTAGTAATATACTGCCCCCCTATGTATGGAGGGCTAATTGGACAGTGGCCAAATCTTACACGTTGCACATTTTAAAAGTTCCAACATGAGACATTCTGTTCAACAATTGAATGTGAATCGGGGTGTGCAGTCCCAGACGCAACCATGGAAGTGTTGGTCTGGTCGTTGAGGTCGAGATGCTTCCGTTAGACCCTGAGGTGAAGACTGCAACATGATGTTAGGTTGCTGGTGTTTCTGGGAAGGCCTGCGCCACCGTGAGCTGCAGCCTGGAGAGCTGCTGGGCCTGTCGTCCATGCGACCTTGCTGCTCCGGGGTGAACAGCTGCAGTATCCTCAAGACGTCGAGTATTCCATCGCTTTCTCCTTGAAGACAAACAACAGGAAGTCTCATGTGTTTTAGCTTCGGTGAGACGAGAGATTGGCTCTTGCTTTACATTGGAGGAATACAGCTATAAACATCTAAAGCCAAACTTTATATTTACATTTACATTGAGGGCAATTGTCAGATGCTTTTACCCAAAGCGACTTACAAAGAGTACATTTGTAGAAAGAGAGACAGCAATATATCACTGTGGTACATAAAGATAAGAATAGAGCAGGTTTAGAGCATTCATAGTTACGAGGTTAATAGAATGAGTTTCATAAATAGTTTCACAAATAGCTGCCTGCTTAAATAGCTGGAATAAGAGCAGAAGTGCGATTATCAGTGTGCTTATCCAAACTGGCCAAAATGGCCGACTCTACCTGTAGTTGTTGGATGCGGGGGGGCTGGGCGGAGTCTAGGTACTCCTCCACCTCCCCCACCCGGGTCCACAGCTCCCGGTCCTCCAGCTGCACCTGGGCCAGCGCTTCTCTAGCCGCATCGTTCTGGCTCTGCAGCCCCAACATCTGGACCTGCACAACAAGCATCACACCGTTCTGGCTCTGCAGCCTCAACATCTGGACCTGCACAGCAAGCATCACACCGTTCTGGCTCTGCAGCCTCAACATCTGGACCTGCACAGCAAGCATCACACCGTTCTGGCTCTGCAGCCTCAACATCTGGACCTGCACAGCAAGCATCACACCGTTCTGGCTCTGCAGCCTCAACATCTTGACCTGCACAGCAAGCATCACACCGTTCTGGCTCTGCAGCCTCAACATCTTGACCTGCACAGCAAGCATCACACCGTTCTGGCTCTGCAGCCTCAACATCTGGACCTGCACAACAAGCGTCACAGTGCAGCTGGCTACTCACTCACCCCCCCCTCTACTACACTACTACTCATTCTATACTCATACTACTATACTCTTCAAGTACTATACTACTACTACTACTATACTGCTAATACTCTTCTCGTACTATACTACTACTACTATACTGCTAATACTCTTCAAGTACTATACTACTACTACTATACTACTAATACTCTTTTAGTACTATACTACTATTACGATACTGCTTATACTCTTCAAGTACTATACTACTACTACTACTATACTGCTAATACTCTTCTCGTACTATACTACTACTACTATACTGCTAATACTCTTCAAGTACTATACTACTACTACTATACTACTAATACTCTTAGTACTATACTGCTACTACGATACTGCTTATACTCTTCAAGTACTATACTACTAATACTATACTGCTAATACTCTTCAAGTACTATACTACTGCTCTTCTGGTACTATAGTACTATACTAATACCCTTCTCGTACTATACTAAGTACTATACTAAGTACTAAGTACAAGTATGAGAAGTCATACTTGTACTACTACTACTCTACTGCTAAGCGTTCCTCACGTGCAGCAGCTGAAGGGAGTCTCTAGCGCGCCGCTGGGTGTTGGCCGCCCGCCTCCCCTCCTCTCCCAGCAGCACCAGCCAGGCACGGTGAGTGCCCAGGGGCCCGGCGAGGTCCTGGACCCGGCCCCCCGTCGTCTCCCTCACCCGATCGAGGGTGTTGCTCAGCTGCAGCACGCCGAACGTCAGCACCGCCAGGTCATCCTGCGTGGCCCTCGGGTCCCTTGAGTCTCTCGGGTCCCGTGTCCGTACGGGGCTCCGATCCCTCGCATCCCTTGTGTGCCTCGGGTCCCGTGTCCATTTGGGGCTCGGGTCCCGTGTCCGTACAGGGCCAGCGTCCCTCGGGTCCCTCAGGTCCCCTGGGTCTCGTGTCCATATGGGGCTTGTGTCGGCTCCTGATCGGAAGACGGCAGGAAGACAGAGTAGAAAGCACCAAGCACCCTGACCGGGCTTCATGTCTTCTGAGCTGTTATGTTGTATTCTGAAGACTCTGCCTCCTGCAATGTTGAGAGAGTAGTTTTGTTCTGTTCCAGTTCTACAGAAATTTGCTTCGATTTTGCTAGTGTGCCCCTTTTTATACATGGATGCATTGGTTTTCTATGCGCAACACCATGGTGAATTATTAACTGGGTTCACGTCCAATCAGAGGTGGCCGTAATCATCACGACCCTGACAGGAGAATAGCCGCCCATCTGCTGAGTGATCAGCTGTTGGAGGGATCAGGATCAGCCATTGATGTGAACTAAGGTAACCTTTTTGTTTGACTTGGCCCCGATGTCAGGTCGCCACCACCGGCTGAGGCCCTCGTGTCAGGAGACTGGCTGGGGCTCGGCCCCTCGTCCCAAACTCATGACCTCACACGTCATTTCATCTCAACAATCAAACTGTTTTGATTGGTGTGTATTATGTAGCCGAGATTAAAGGATTCATGTCTGAAAACTAAGAACAGCTCGTCATGGACCGTTTTATCTGAACATTACCTCTCTCTCTCTCTCTCTCTCTCTCTCTCTCTCTCTCTCTCTCTCTCTCTCTCTCTCTCTCTCTATCTCTCTTCTCTCTCCTCTCTCTCTCTCTCTCTCTCTCTCTCTCTCTCCCTTTCTCTCTCTCTCTCTCTCCCTCTCTGTCTGTCTGTCTGTCTCTTTCTGTCTCTCTGTCTCTTTCTGTCTCTCTGTCTCTTTCTGTCTCACTCTCTCTGTCTGTCTCTTTCTGTCTCTGCCTATCTCTCTGTCTCTGTCTCTTGAAATTCAATTTCATTCAAGAAAACTTTATTGGCATGAACATTATAGCAACATTATTGCCAAAGCCATATACATACATACAGTACAAACATGAAATAAAAATAAATGGCAACAACAACAACGACAAAAATAACACACAAAATACACAAAATAATTCCCTCAGGTTGTGGTCCTCCTCCTCTCCCTCAATGTGGGTGCGTTTCTCTTCTTTTGTAGAGTTCCTGACTCAGGGAGGATTAAGGAGAATTTGTTGAATGAAGATTCTCTAATTTCAACATATTTACGTCTCTGTCTCTCTCCGTCTCTCTGTGTCTCTTTGTCTCTCTCTCAGGAACCTGCTGTATGTGTACCCGCAGAGCCTGAACTTCACCAGCCGTCAGGGCTCGGTGCGCAACATTACTGTGAAGATGCAGTTCATGGCCGGGGAGGATCCCAGCCAGGCTGTGCCCGTAAGTAGCCCCGCCCCTCCCTGGAATTAACCCGCCCCCTCCCGAGTAACCCCGCCCCTCCCTGTAAGTAACCCACCCCTCCCCGTAAGTAACCCCGCCCATCCCGGTAAGGATAACTCTTCTAAAGAGAGAATATCGTCTGGTTCCACGTCCGTGTTTTTGCCGAGTAGTAATTTTGTTCTTTTTTTTAAAGATCAAAACTAATTTGAAGCAAAAGAAAGTGAAACGCCACTTTGTCACAGATTTGTGAGACTAAATATTTGTTAACCGGCAGAATTATTGGAAGCCTATCGATGGATTTAGTCACCGTTAGCTGACCTTTGACCTTTCCACCATCTTGACAGGTGATCTTTGGGAAGTCCAGCTGTGCGGAGTTTGTGAAGGAGGCCTACACGCCAATCATCTACCACACAAGTGAGACACGCCTTCTTCACTCATCCGCTACACCTGCTCCCCTTCCTCATGCTAACCTTGCGGCCTCGTCTTCAGGTCCCCGGAGTTCTACGAGGAGATGAAGATGAAGATCCCTGCCAACCTGACAGACAACCACCACCTGCTGTTCACCTTCTACCACATCAGCTGTCAGGCCAAGCAGAACACGCCCCTGGAGACACCTGTCGGCTACACTGTGAGGACTAACTAGCTAACCCTTCTGTTTCTTACACCCTGAGGACTAACTAGCTAGCCCTTCTGTTTATTGCAACCTGAGGACTAACTAGCTAACCTTTCTGTTTCTTACACACTGAGGACTAACTAGCTACACCATGAGGACTAAAAAACTAACTAAACCATCTGCTTCTTATTCCGTGAGGACTAACTAACTAGCGAATTAACCCATTGGTTTATTACACTGTGAGGACGAGAGAGTCATGGAGATGGTACACCCAGTGATTATTCCCCCTTTGAACTGGTGCCAGTCATATGTCAGCTGAAGCTGAAGCTGAACTTGCTGTCATAGTCCAGGATAAGTTCTTTCACCTTCTGGGGTATGCAACCTCGATCAGCTTGTGGGGTATTGAGCCATAAGAGTTGGCAAGATCTAGCCACAGTACAGCCAGGTTTCCTCTCTTGCCTCTGATGAGCTGGGTCACCACGCCGGTGTGCTCGAGGCACCCAGAGTTTCCTGGTACTCCTTCCTTCTGTACTGACATGTCGATATACTGTAACTGTTAGTCAGCAAGAAGTTGGAGAGCCTCTTGGCCACAATGCTGAAGAAGATCTTGCTCCCCGCACTGAGCAACGAGATGATCCTAAATTGGGAGATGTTCTTGGATCTCTCCTCTTTTCGGTATGTATACCCCTTCAGCGTATCTCCATGATTGGGCGATCTTCCCTCTCCTCGAAATCACCTTCAGGGCTTTCCAAAGCCACTGGAGTAGGTTTTCTGTTTTCGGCAGTTCGGAGCATTGGCTGCTGGTGCGGGCTTGGCTTCCTCTGTCCCAAATAGCTCAGCTACGATGTTCACTAGGATGGTGGTCATAGCTTTCAGCTGGCGGTCAACGTCTCCCTTAGCAGTCCCTTCCAGTCGTTCCTGGTTGTCACTGGTGGTTCTGTTATTTATACATCCCCTGATACACAACCTTGGACACATCATCAGTGTTGTATCCTAGTATATAGTATGTTATATATATATTATGTACTATATTGATATACATCGTATGCTATATATGCTATGTTCTATATTATGTTCTATATTATGTATGAACTGTGTTTCTGACCCTACAGTGGATCCCTCTGATGCAACATGGCCGACTGCGGACAGGATCCTTCAGCCTCCCGGTGTCTGTGGACAAGCCTCCCCCCAGTTACTCTGTCCTCACCCCCGACGTAAGAACAAGCCCTCCCCCCAGTTACTCTGTCCTCACCCCCGACGTAAGAACAAGCCCTCCCCCCAGTTACTCTGTCCTCACCCCCGACGTAAGAACAAGCCCTCCCCCCAGTTACTCTGTCCTCCCGGTCTGTGAGGTGTGTTAGTATACTCTTATGGATGATTCAGCCGAGCGTGATTGACAGAGAGCAAAGCCTTGTGGCCGCAACCCCCTCCCCACCCCCGACCGGAAGCCCCCCCAGTTTACTCTGTCCCTCACCCCCTGACGCGAAGAAACCAAAGCCCCTGCACCCCCAGTTACTCTGTCCTCACCCCCGACGTTAAGAAACAAAGCCCTCCCCCCGAGTTACTCTGTCCTCACCCCCGACGTAAGAACAAGCCCTCCCCCCAGTTCACTCTATCCTCACCCCCCGACGTATAAGAACAAGGCCCTCCCCCCCACAGTTACTCTGTCCTCACCCCCGACCGTAAGAACAAGCTCCTTCCCCCCAGTTTACTGTGTCCTCACCCCCGACGTAAGGAACAAGCCCTCCCCCCAGTTACTTGTCCTCACCCCCGACTGATAAGAACAAGGCCCTCCGCCCCCAGTTACTCTGTCCTCACCGCTCGACGTTAAGAATACAAGCCCTCCCCCCAGTTACTCTGTCCTCACCCCCGACGTAAGAACAAGCCCTCCCCCCCAGTTACTCTGTCCTCACCCCCGACGTAAGAACAAGGCCCTCCCCCCAGTTACTCTGTCCTCCACCCCCGACGTTAAGAACAAGCCCTCCCCCCAGTTACTCTGTCCTCACCCCCGACGTAAGAACAAGCCCTTCCCCCCCAGTTACTCTGTCCTCACCCCCGACGTAAGGAACAAGCCCTCCCCCCAGTTACTCTGTCCTCACCCCCGACGTAAGAACAAGCCTCCCCCAGTTACTCTTGTCCTCCACCCCCAGGTTGTAACTTCCCCACCCTGATGTAAGCATTGGTACATCTCCCCTGGCAGGTTCAGCTGCCTTGGCATGAAGTGGGTGGACAACCACAAGGGGGTGTTCAGCGGTAGAGTTGACTGCTGCCTCCTCTGTTCACACACAGGTAACACACACACACACACACACACATTCACACACCCACATTTCACACACCACATTCACATACGACACACACACACACACACACCACCACACACACACACACACACACACCACACACACACACACACACACCACACCACACACACACCACACACACACTCCCAGCTGCTGTCCTTTCCTATGTCCACCACCAGGACCCCCACCTTGACAAGTTCTTCACGCTGGTGTCGGTGCTGGAGGAGAACTCGTTTCCCTTCCGCCTGAAGGACGTGATCATCACCGAGGCCAACATGGAGGGCGAGCTGAGGGCTAGCATGACGGCGCTGCGCGGCGCTCTGCTGGACACCTGCGTGCGCTTCCTCCACCAACTACTCAACAAACTCATCCTCCTCATCGTCTTCCCACCCATCATCGCCGGACAGATCGGTGGGCTTTCTCGTCACGATACGCTGAGCTGGAGAAGTTGTTTATAGGAAGCACTTTGACTTGTGATATCTACAGTAGATGCTCCTACAAATAAGGAGACACAAAAATCCACTCATGGCTTGCCTAGTGTTGGTGATTCTTCTCGCTCCTCTGCACTCTGCTTGTAGTTCCGCTCGGCTGTGAAACGCTGAAATCCTCTCAGTGTTTCCGCCCCATCCTTCAGTAGAAGACTTGTGGTGAGATGCCGTCATTCCTCTTGTCTCCGCAGTGAACCTTGGCCGTGCGGCCTTCGAAGCCATGGCTCTGCTCGTCAACCAGATCCACAAGAACCTGGAGGGGAACCAAGACCCGCATGGCCGCAACAACCTGCTGGCCTCATACATCCACTACTGCTTCCACCCTGCCCAGCGGGGAGCCTGCCGGTCAGTGGCCTCGCAGCATAAAGAGTTGGATCAGTTTATACACACCACACTTAGAATCACTATAAGGCTTTTGTATTGTTTTGTATTGCTCATTGAGATGGTGTCAGAAGATTCAACAAACAAATAATATTGTCAATCAATTTGTAGGAAGTAGATCTAGCTAGAGACAGGACCTTAATGGATATACAGGAAGTAGGTCCCAATGGGAGGCGGGGTTGGTTGTAACGCGGTGCCTTCTCCTGGGCTGCAGCCACGTCACCCTACAACCTGCCCGTCCAGTTCGCCACGCTGTCGCGGGCCACGGGCCGGCCCAGCAGCCTCCACCTGCCCCGCTCCAAGAGCATCAGCAGCTCCAACCCTGACCTGGCCACCCCGGCCACGCCGGACCAGGAGGTGCAGAGAATCATCGGCAGCAAGGTAATGGTGTTAAGAACGGAGCAATTAGCAATAAGAATGATCATATTCAAGACAAAACTGAAACATGTGCGCCTGGACAAGAATCATGGTTCGGGTTAATTCACCTCCCGCCTTACACCACTTAGTCTGCATGTAAACACACGCGTTTACGGTTGTATATTTTGAGTATTACAGTTATTCTGAGCCATTCTGTGTGTTTCTACTGCCGTCTGCTTCTACTGTGTGTTCCTGGTTCTAATCTCTTACTTCTGAGTCTATCTCTGTCTGTGTGTGTCTGTCTGTGTGTGTGTGTGTGTGTGTGTGTGTGTGTGTTGTGTGTGGTGTGTGTGTGTGTGTGTGTGTGTGTGTGTGTGTGTGTGTGTGTGTGTGTGTGTGTGTGTGTGTGTGTGTGTGTGTGTGTGTGTGTGTGTGTGTGTGTGTGTGTGTGTGTGTGTGTGTGTGTGTGTGTGTGTGTGTAGGGTATAGACCGTTCTCATTCCTGGGTAAACTCAGCCTATGCTCCTGGAGGGGAGCGCTCTCTGCTCCGACGGAATCCCAACTCCAGCTGTGAACTCAAGCAGGTGCTGCCACCTCCTCCTCTCCCACCTCCTCCTCCTCTCCCCCTCCTCCTCCTCCTCCTCTCCCACCTCCACCACTAAGCCTCCTGCTCCACCTCCTCCATCACCATCTCTCATGCATGCTTGTGTCCTTGTTGCTGTTGCTTTTAATCATCTCCAACCGTGTGCTCTGGGCTCGATTCACCATCCTGTGGGGCTCAGCTGATGAGTGAGGCCTGTAGCCTGGAGCGTGTAGCTTGTAGTGTGTAGCTTGTAGTGTGTAGCCTGTAGCCTGTAGCCTTTAGGCTGTAGCCTGTAGCGTGTAGCCTGTAGTGTGTAGCCTGTAGTGTGTAGCCTGTAGCCTGTAGCCTGTAGCCTATAGCCTGTAGTGTGTAGCCTGTAGTGTGTAGCCTGTAGCGTGTAGCCTGTAGTGTGTAGCATGTAGCCTGTAGCGTGTAGCCTGTAGCGTTTAGCGTGCAGCCTGTAGCCTGTAACCTGTAGTGTGTAGCATGTAGTGTGTAGCCTGTAGCGTGTAGCCTGTAGTGTGTAGCCTGTAGTGTGTAGCCTGTAGTGTGTAGCCTGTAGCCTGTAGTGTGTAGCGTGTAGCCTGTAGCGTGTAGCCTGTAGTGTGTAGCATGTAGCGTGTAGCCTTTCATCCATTCATCATGTGTGTGTTTTGGTGTAAACGTCGTCATGGCTACAGGCCGGCGATCGCAGCAACCGCATGTCAGCCTTCTTGGACAGCACCTCCTTGTGTTCAGTCCCCACAAGGCAGCTGGCCAAGAAGGTAACGTCCACTAACACACATCTTCATCACCACACCTTCATCATCATCACACCGTCATCATCACACCATCATCATCACACCTTCATCATCACACCTTCATCATCTCCTGTCCTTCATGTGTTACTGAAGATCTGTCTTCTACATAATAATAATAATAATAATAATGCATTTTATTTTTGGCGCCTTTCTAGGCACTCAAGGACACCTTACACAGCATAAAAACAGGCAACAAATATACATGGTGCTGGTAGAATGATATCATATAGTATTATGTATATATAGTATTACAATTAGAGTTCTACAACTCATAATAATGCATATATAATAATAATAATTGTGATTATTATTATTATTATTATTATTATTATTATTATTATTATTTGATGTTGTATAGCTGCTTGTATTGTACTGTATTGCTATGCAACCTGGCACAAGAAGAATTTCCTTCGGGATTAATAAAGTTCTAAATTATCTTATCTCTTATCTCTTTATGAAGAGTTATCCCTGCAGTAATATTATAATATAATAATAATAATAATATAGTAATATATATAAGAGTAATATAATAATAATATAGTAATCTATATAACAGTAATATAATAATAATATAATAATAATATAGTAATATATATAATAACAGGAATATAATAATTGTTATGTTGTGTAGCTGCTGCATGAAGAGTTGGCGCTCCAGTGGGTGGTGAGCAGCACCTCAGTCCGGGAGGCACCCTCCAGCAAGCATGGTGCTTCTTCCAGCTGATGGTACACACACACACACACACACACACACACACACACACACACTAAAACCCTGCCAGCAAGCATGGCTTTCCAGCTGATTACACACACACACACACACACACACACACACACACACACACACACACTAACCCTCCAGCAAGCATGGTGCTTCTTCCAGCTGATGGTATACACACACACACACACACACACACACACACACACACACACTGACCTTAGCAATAAGTCATGTACTAGTATGAATGGTTGATGGTATTAGTAGAATAATCGTGTACTAGTATGATAGTTGATAGTATTAGTAGAATAGGTCGTGTACTAGTATGATATTTAATAGTAGTAGTAGAATAAGTCGTGTACTAGTATGATAGTTAATAGTAGTAGTAGAATAAGTCGTGTACTATTATGATAGTTGATAGTATTAGTTAGAATAAGTCGTGTACTAGTATGGTAGTTGATAGTGTGGTCCTCACAGCTGAAAGGTTGTAGGTTCGAGTCCCAACCCGTCCCTACAGACTGTGTGTGTGTGTGTGTGTGTGTCCCAGACCAAGAGCATGGCCCACCACCTCTTCCTGTCCTCCAAGATGGACGCCCCGCGCCGCCAGCGCTTTCCTGACCGCTTCGTGGACGACATCGCCGCCCTAGTGGCCGCCGTCAGCGCCGACATCGCCAACCGCCACCAGAAGGTCTCTCTCCTGCTCTGTGTCCATGTCTCTCTCTCATGCTCTGTGTCCATGTCTCTCTCTCATGTCTCTCTCTCCTGCTCTGTGTCCATGTCTCTCTCTCCTGCTCTGTGTCCATGTCTCTCTCTCTCATGTCTCTCTCTCCTGCTCTGTGTCCATGTCTCTCTCTCATGACTCACTCTCCTGCTCTGTGTCCATGTCTCTCTCTCATGTCTCTCTCTCCTGCTCTGTGTCCATGTCTCTCTCTCATGTCTCACTCTCCTCCTCTGTGTCCATGTCTCTCTCTCATGTCTCTCTCTCCTGCTCTGTGTCCATGTCTCTCTCTCATGTCTCTCTCTCCTGCTCTGAGTCCATGTCTCTCTCTCATGTCTCTCTCTCCTGTCTCTCTCTCCTACTCTGAGTCCATGTCTCTCTCTCCTGCTCTGTGTCCATGTCTCTCTCTCATGTCTCTCTCTCCTGCTCTGAGTCCATGTCTCTCTGTCATGTCTCTCTCTCCTGCTCTGAGTCCATGTCTCTCTCTCTCTGTGTGTCTCAGGATGTGGTCTCAGGATGTGGTCTCAGGATGTGGTCTCAGGATGTGGTCTCAGGATGTGATCTATGTGTCTCAGGATGTGGTCTGTGTGTCTCAGGATGTGGTCTCAGGATGTGGTCTCAGGATGTGGTCTGTGTGTCTCAGGATGTGGTCTCAGGATGTGGTCTATGTGTCTCAGGATGTGGTCTCAGGATGTGGTCTCAGGATGTGGTCTCAGGATGTGGTCTCAGAATGTGGTCTCAGGATGTGGTCTGTGTGTCTCAGGATGTGGTCTCAGGATGTGATCTGTGTGTCTCAGGATGTGGAGCTGGTGGAGAGACTGAACGCCAGTCTTGCCTTCTTCCTCAACGATCTGCTGTCCCTGATGGACCGCGGCTTCGTGTTCAGTCTGGTGCGCTCCTACTACAAACAGGCAAGGACACACAACCCTGAACACTTTCTATTATCTTGTTATATTGTTATGATATGTTATCATCTCTTGTTATATTATTATGTTATTATCTTGTCATATGTTATATGTTATTGTCTTGTCATATTGTCATGTTACTATCTTAAGATAAGATAAGATAGAACTTTATTAATCCTGAAGGAAATTCTTGTGCCAGGTTGCATAGCAATACAGTACAATAAAACAATAGAGAAATACACAGAATAATAAAAATAAACTAACAGATTTACAAATGTACAGTCAAAATATACAAATATATAAATATATAGGCAAGATAATATATTCAGACGGTTGAAAACAATTAGTCATAATTGAAGTGTAATACAGCTGTGATAATAATAATGGTTAGGGGACGTATTGCACCTGATAGAAAGAATATTAAGAATATTGCACATAATGTTGAAAGGTAATGTAGGAGAGGTATTGGACATGACATTAAGAATATTACACATGATGAGAGGAGATGAGAGGGTAGTATTACAGATTATATTTATAGATAACATGATATTAATAATAATAATATAGCACATAACATGATATTAATAATAATATAGCACATAATGTGATATTATAATAATAATATAGCACATAACATGATATTAATAATAATAATATAGCACATAATGTGATATTAATAATAATAATATAGCACATAACATGATATTAATAATAATAATATAGCACATAACATGATATTAATAATATAGCACATTATGATGAGAGGAGATGAGAGGTAGTATTACAGGTAATATTTATAGATAACATGATATTAATAATAATAATATAGCAAATTATATTATATTGTTATTATTTAGGGACATTGTCATGCTATGCTCCTCCTGTATGATGCTTTTGCCTCCAGATCTCCAACAAGCTGCACACATCCCAGACCCCGACCTCCTGAGCGCCCTGAGGATGGACCTGACCCGCATCGTGTGCAGCCACGAGCACTACGTCACCCTGAACCTGCCCTGCTCCCACCCTCAGCCCCCCTGCCTCACCCTCGCCCTCCACCTCCTCCACCGCCTCCCAGGTAAGCCTGCTGGTGTGCTACGCTAGCCCGGTTTGCTACGCTAGCCCGGGGGTTGGTTGTAACACTGGGCCTTCTCCCTGGGGGGTTGGTTGTAACACTGTGCCTTCTCCCTGGGGGGTTGGTTGTAACACTGTGCCTTCTCCCTGGGGGGTTGGTTGTAACGCTGCCTTCTCCCTGGGTGGTTGGTTGTAACAGTGCCTTCTCCCTGGGGGGTTGGTTGTAACGCTGCCTTCTCCCTGGGGGGTTGGTTGTAACGCTGCCATCTCCCTGGGGGGTTGGTTGTAACGCTGCCTTCTTCCTGGGGGGTTGGTTGTAACGCTGCCATCTCCCTGGGGGGTAGGTTGTAACACGGTGTCCTGGTGTGTTCTCAGAGCTCCGTGTTCTCCAGCGCTGCGCAGGACGCCGGGGTCGCCCAGCATGTTTGACCTCTCCGTCGCGTTCCGCCACCAGCACTTCCTGTCTGGCCTCCTGCTCAGCGAGCTGTCAATCATCCTGGAGCCGGAGGGGGAGGGGTGGGCACACACACACACTCACACACATACACACACACCACACACACCACACACACACACACACACACACACACACACACACACCACACACACAAACTCTAGGTACTTTATATATCTATGTATCTATATAGATAGATGATAAAGGACTAGCTTGGTTCCTACAGGGTTTGGTTCTTGCTTAAACCAAGTCCTCCTCTGCAGGGTTTTCTTCCTCCATAAGAAAGCCATCAGTGCCGTCCACTCCCTGCTGTGCAGCCACGACGCCGACCCCCGCTACACCGACCCCCAGGTCAGAGGTCACCTCGCTCAACTCTACCTGCCACTCATCCTCATCGTCATGGAGACGCTGCCCCAGCTCCATGACTTCACCGGTCAGCCCGAACACCGTCTAAACAACAACGTCTAAATAACACAGAGCTGGTTAATACCGAGTATTAAGCAGTTGTACAGCGTAACATGTTGTGGATAATTGATCAATATCTATAATATATAATATATTGATCCTTTAGACAGCTCTCCTGGTCGCGGCCGCCTCGCCTCCATTCTGGCGGACGCCGTGGACCCAGACACCGGCAGCACCATCAATCAGTCTGTTGCCATGGCGATTGCCGGCTCCCCATTGCCACACGCCAAAGCTACAGCCTTCGCCCTGCCTGGGGTGAGTAAGGTGTGGCTTATATATAACTAGGGAGGGGCTTATATATACCTCATTATAGCAGTCTGTGGGCGTGTCCTCCATGTGTGGTTAGCACAGTATGGTAACCCTAGTAGTCAACCCAAGTCTTGGTGGCAGGATGGTGTCTCAGGCTCCTGTTGGAAAGGTTCTGGGTTTGAACCCTGATGAACCTGTGGAGGTGTGTGGCCAACAGGTGAACAGTACTCTGATGCTATGGAGGGGCGTGGCTAACAGGTGTGTCTTGCCCCACAGGCCGGCCGCCAGCCCAGCTGTCTGTCAGCAGAGTGCAGCCGCACCTTGCTGGTGTGTTTCCTGTGGGTGCTGAAGAACGCCGACGCCGGCCTCCTGGAACGCTGGGTGTCTAACCTCTCGGTGCTGCAGGTCAACAGGCTGCTGGACCTGCTCAACCTCTGTGTGTCCTGCTTCGAGTACAAGGTAGGAACACACGTACTCCTGGTCTGTTATCATGGCAACACGCTTATCCCTAGCCATCAATCATGACTAAAAAGGGGTGAGGAGGAGAAGGCCGTTCACCCCTCACACATGTTGCACATGATCTCTAGGTCACATGATCTCTGGTCCTGAACACATGATCTCTAGGTCACATGATCTCTGGGTCCTGAACACATGATCTCTGGTCCTGAACACATGATCCCTAGGTCACATGATCTCTAGTCCTGAACACGTGATCTCTAGGTCCTGAACACATGATCTCTAGGTCCTGAACACATGATCTCTGGGTCCTGAACACATGATCTCTGGGTCCTGAACACATGATCTCTAGGTCCTGAACACATGATCTCTATATCCTGAACACATGATCTCTAGGTCACATGATCTCTGGTCCTGAACACATGATCTCTAGGTCCAGCCAAAATTTTTCCAATCTTCTATTGTCCAATTTTGGTGTCCGTGCGAATTGTAGCCTCAGTTTTGTGTTCTTAGCTGACAGGAGTGGCACCCGGTGTGGTCTTCTGCTGCTGTAGCCCATCTTCTTCAAGGTTCCACGTGTTGTGTGCTCAGAGAGTGTAGCAGCTCATATATATATCATACATAACATATATACACTGTATATAACATGATAAGTTAATGTGTGTGTGTGTGTCCAGGGTAAGAAGGCCCTGGAGAGGATCAACAGTCTCACCTTCAAGAAGTCCCAGGACATGAAGGCTCGTCTAGAGGAAGCCATCCTGGGAACCATCGGAGCGCGTCAGGAGATGGTCCGACGCTGCAGAGGTAACCCACACACACACCTGAACACACACACCTGAACACACACACACACACACACACACCTGAACACACACCTGAACACACACACACACCTGAATGTGTGTGTGTCTGTATGTATTTTCCAGAGAGGAGTCCGTACAGCAGCCAGGAGAATGTACGCTGGAGGAAGAACGTGACGCACTGGAGACAAAACGCAGACCGAGTCGATAAGTACGTTGATATATGAATGCGCAGGAAGTGATGTCATCTCCAAAGTAATATCTTGTATGACTGTCTTTTATATGATTTACATTTACATTACATGTAGGGCATTTGGTAGATGCTTTTATCCAAAGCAACTTACAAAGAGTGCATTTGTTGAAGGAGACAGCAATATAGAAGATAAGAATAAAGATAAGAATAGAACAGGTTTCAAGCATTCATAGTTGCAAGGTTAATAGAACGAGTTTCATAATTGCTAAGTTGCCTGCATAATAGCTGTTCAGGAGTGTGGCTGAGGTGGAGTGTGGCTGAGGTGGCGTGTGGCTGAGGTGGCTGTATGTGTGCTACAAGGTGTGTTTAACACGGTCTCTCCAGGACCAAGTCAGAGGTGGACCAGGAGTCGGTGGTGGATGGAAACCTGGCGACCGAGGCCTCTCTGGTCGTCCTGGACACCCTGGAGATCGTCGTCAAGGTAACAAAGTTCACTCCAGTTAAGCTATGCTTGTGTGACTGACCTCATATAATATCATGATCTATCTACTGTATATCTATCTGTCATCTATCTATATCTATCTGTCATCTATCTATATCTATCTGTCATCTATCTATATCTATCTGTCATCTATCTATATCTATCTTTATCATCTATCTATATCTATGTAATCTATCTATATCTCTATATCATCTATCTATATCTGTCATCTATCTATATCTATCTTTATCATCTATCTATATCTATGTAATCTATCTATATCTCTATATCATCTATCTATATCTGTCATCTATCTATATCTATCTTTATCATCTATCTATATCTCCATATCATCTATCTATATCTATGTAATCTATCTATATCTCTATCATCTATCTATATCTGTCATCTATCTATATCTCTATATCATCTATCTATATCTGTCATCTATCTATATCTATGTAATCTATCTATATCTCCATATCATCTATCTATATCTATGTCATCTATCTCTATCTCCATATCATCTATCTATATCTATATGTCATCTATCTATATCTTTGTCAACATCCCTGTAGTATAATATCATGGCTTTACATTTTATTTATTTGATATATACCATAATTATGATAACTATGAATGCAAGCATTATAAATAAAAACTAAATGAATAATAATACATAGGTATGAGTTTTGGTGAGTTGTTCATGTGTTGTTGCGGTGTGTTGTTCAGACGGTGGTGGAGGCGGAGCTTAAGGAGAGCGTTCTGGGCGGAGTCCTGAGGGTTCTGCTGCACAGCATGGCGGGAAACCAGAGCGCGCACTTCCTGCAACACTGCTTCACCACACAGAGGGCGCTAGTCTTCAAGGTTAGCCTTAAGGTTTTGTTTGTGTACCCGAGTGATGAATTAATCTGACTGTTGACGCAGATTAATGAATCTGTTTACAGACTGTTGACACAGATGCATGCAAAAGCCAATTTGGCGAGCAACATAGCCGAGACTGTAGGCTACAGTCCACAACACCAACCATGCCCTGTGGGGACTCAAACAGAAACAGAAACTAATTGCCGATCTCAAGGAGGACATTCAAAGGCTCTCTGTGAAATTGCATCAGAAAAACTCTTTACTCACAAGTGTCATAGATGTGGCGGCAGGGCAGTCCAAACGTATCGCCTCCCTCAGTGCTGCCGTCCAGGCCACTATCCTTTACGACCCCCTCATTGATCCATGGCGCTCTGCATGCTCGACATCTCACAGTGTCCGTCAGTCGCCACGGACCGAAGGTGCAGTCAGAAAGATCAGTCAGAAAAGATCCATGGATGGGGCTGCTTCTGCACCCCACCTGTGTCTCTCAAACCGCTATGAGACTTTGGCTGACAACACCCCGGTCCAGCGTCTCAGGTCCACCCGGCTGAAGCTGCTGTGTCTCAGGTCCACCCTGCTGAAGCTGTTGTGTCTCAGGTCCATCCGGCTGAAGCTCATGTGTCTCAGGTCCACCCGGCTGAAGCTCCTGTGTCTCAGGTCCATTCGGCTGAAGCTCCTGCGTCTCAGGTCCACCCGGCTGAAGCTCCTGTGTCTCAGGTCCACCCGGCTGAAGCTCCTGCGTCTCAGGTCCACCCGGCTGAAGCTCCTGCGTCTCAGGTCCACCCGGCTGAAGCTCCTGTGTCTCAGATCCACCCGACTGAAGCTCCTGTATCTCAGGTCCATCCGGGTGAAGCTCCTGTGTCTCAGGTCCATCCGGCTGGCTTTCCCACTCCTGTGGCTCCGACTTCTTCCTGGCGGTTGTCCTCGGCGGGTGCCCCTCTGGCCCGACCGCCATTGGGACTGGCCTCCTCGCTGGCCTGGAAGACGTGTTTCTACCAATTGTCAGCACTTCCTGCCCGTCAGGAAGTCCATAATCCAGTGCCCAGGCTTAGGTCCCTCCGTATCAGGATCAGCTTGGAGGGAAGGATGGTGTTGAACACAGATCTGTGAATAAATATCTCTGTTCAAGTTGTAGGCTGTAATAAGAGAATAGAACTGTATGTGTTGCACCATGAGAGCTCTTCTATGTTCCTGTGCTCCCGGTCAGTTCCCTGAGATGCTGTTCGAGGAGGACACCGAGTTGTGTGCCGACCTCTGTCTCCGCCTCCTCCGACACTGCAGCAGCAGCGTGGGCGAAGTCCGGAGCCACGCCTCCGCCTCCCTCTACCTCCTCATGAGACAGAACTTTGAGATTGGCAACGTGAGTGTGTGTCTCTGTGTGTCGTAGCTTTACGTGTGAATGGATCATAGCTCTATGTATGAACGTATCATAGCTCTATGTATGGTACCTCTACGTGTGAATATATCATAGCTCTATGTATCGTAGCTCTACATGTGAATGGATCATAGCTCTATGTATGAACGTATCATAGCTCTATGTATGGTACCTCTACGTGTGAATGTATCATAGCTCTATGTATGGTACCTCTACGTGTGAATGTATCATTGCTCTATGTATAGTAGCTCTACAATGTGTGTGTGTGTGTGGTGTGTGTGTGTGTGTGTGTGTTGTGTGTGTGTGTGTGTGTGTGTGTGTGTTGGTGTGTGTGTGTGTGTGTGTGTGTGTGTGTGTGTGTGTGGGTGTGTGTGGTGTGTGTGTGTGTGTGTGTGTGTTTGTTTGTTGTGGTGCAGAACTTTGCGAGGGTCAAGGTGCAGGTCACCATGTCCTTGTCCTCGCTGGTCGGGACGTCCCAGACCTTCAACGAGGACCACCTGCGGCGCTCCCTGAAGACCATCCTCATGTACGCCCAGGAGGACCGGAAGCTGAGGGACTCGACGTTCCAGAGCAGGTACTGGTCCACCCCCAAAACACAGAGGACACAATGGTGTTGTGTTAAGAGGACTACTTAGTAAAACGATGGTATTTTGATCACGTTAAAAGAACGTACAAAGTACGATTCCAAAGAACGGTTTCTCTTGGCTCTTGTGTTATTGTGACGTATGTTTGATGGTTCTGGTCTGGTTCTGGTCTGGTTCTGTTTGGACTGTGAGTGCAGGTCCAGGATCTGGTGTTCAACCTGCACATGATCCTCACCGACACGGTGAAGATGAAGGAACACCAACACGACCCTGAGATGCTCATGGACCTGATGTACCGGTTACGCTAACTCCAGCTAGCTCATAGCACAGCTAAAGTATAGCACAGCTAACTCCAGCTAGCTCATAGCACAGCTAAGTCATAGCACAGCTAACTCCAGCTGACTCATAGCACAGCTAACTCCAGCTAGCTCATAGCACAGCTAACTCATAGCACAGCTAACTCCAGCTAGCTCATCGCACAGCTTAATCATAGCACAGCTAGCTCATAGCACAGCTAACTCCAGCTAGCTCATAGCACAGCTAGCTCCAGATAGCTCGTAGCACAGCTAGCTCATAGCACAGCTAACTCCAGCTTGCTCATAGCACAGCTAGCTCATAGCAAGCTTCCATCTGGAGCATAGCCCTGCCCCGTGTGGACGGCCGGCGTGTAAAAACTATGGGAATTTATTTTTTAAAACCTGACAGAAGTCTCGTCAATATGATATTATTTTATAATTCAAACGACGCATTCTCCACGTCCAACATGTTTTTATTGCGTTAATAACTGAAAGCCAACCTGTCCAGGATCGCTAAGGCTACCAGACGTCTCCGGACCTGCGGCTCACGTGGCTCCAGAACATGGCGGTCAAGCACTCTGAGCGGGAAGCCACGCCGAGGCCGCCCACTGCCTGGTGCACAGCGCCGCCCTGGTGGCCGAGTACCTCAACATGCTGGGAGGACTGTCGCTACCTGCCCATCGGCTGCGTCAACCTTCCAGGTTAGCGCCGGCTTGTGTGGACCGCGTGCTCTGCGCCTTCAGGCCCCCCCCCCCACCGAGTCCCATGGATCAGACATTAGATTCTGATGGTCGCTCCAATCTGGTGAAAGGGGCGTTTCAGCCGATCATGTGGTTGGAGGCGGGGCTCTGTAAGCACGACCTGGGCCGCCAGCCTCAAGCTAAAACAGCTTATCAAGACACCACGTCCAAGATACAAATCTGTAAAGAAACACTTTAATATATTACATCGTCTCTGAGAGCCTCATCCGCCATGAGTTGCTCTTCTGTAGAATATCCCAGGAAAACAGGAAACAAGGTGTAACTCCACCCCTTTTTCAGTTTCTGGTTTCTGTAGCGGTTCCCCCAGAGGTCTATTGGTAACAGACAGTAGGAATGATCAGGAGTTACTGGCTGTAACACAGTAGGACTGCTTGATTCAATCAGAGGTTTCTGCTGTAACACAGTTAGCGACTGCTGGATCAGAGGTTTCTGCTGGTAACACAGTAGGACTGGCTGGATTGCAGGTTTGCTGTACACAGTAGGACTGAATCAGAGGTTCCTGCTGTAAAACACAGTAGGACCGCTGGATCAGAGGTTCTTGCCTGTAACACAGTAGGACTGGCTGGATCAGAAGTTCTGGCTGTAACACAGTAGGACTGCTGGGCAGAGGTTCTGACTGTAACACAGTAGGACTGCTGGATCAGAGGTTCTGCTGTAACACAGTAGGACTGCTGGATCAGAGGTTCTGCTGTAACACAGTAGGACTGCTGGATCAGAGGTTCTGCTGTAAAGGCATTTTCCTTCCCTTGAGGAATGACTCCAGATGCTACCAGAGGTGCTACAGATTCCGTATTCCCTGCCAAGCCTATGATCTTTATTATTATTTATGATGATTTATTTCTCTGTGTTGACTTGTTGTCACCGCAGGTCATTTCGTCCAACGTGCTGGAGGAGTCTGCAGTGTCGGACGACATCCTGTCCCCAGAGGAGGAGGGCATCTGTGCGGGGAAGTACTTCAGCGAGGCCGGCCTGGTGGGTCTTCTGGAGCAGGCGGCCTCCTCCTTCAACATGGTGGGTCCAGACACACTGAGAACATGAGGAGCCACCGAGCAAAGATGTTCTGTTGTCTATTGACCCTGCTCCCTCTCCTCCTCTCTCCCTCTCTCCCCCAGGCTGCCATGTATGAAGCTATAAACGAGGTCTATAAGATCCTGCTTCCCGTCCACGAGGCCAACAGGGACTTCAAGAGGCTGGCCGTGGTCCATGGCAAGCTTCAGGATGCCTTCAACAAGGTGCACAACCAGGTGGGTCACGTTCTCCTCGCCATGGTAACAGTACACTTCTTGTTCATGAGTACTGATCCCTCTCCTCTCATTTCCTCTTCCACAGAGTTCTGGATGGGAGGTAGGACTTCTACTGCTCACCTTCTGCAGGAATACATTGATTTTACATAAATTAATAAATGACTTCATAACTGGTTCCATATATGCTCGCATCCAAAAGTATTGTAATGGTTGTTCTCACCTCTTTGTTGGTTGCTCCCCTGCCTGCTCTGGGACGGATGTTATATTGGTGAGTAGGTTCCCTCACTCAAACACAAAGACATACTACCCACTTACTACCCACTTACTACCCACTTACTACCCACTACTACCATATACTACCCAAATACTACCCATATACTACCCATATACTACCCATATACTACCCTGCTCCCTCCTCTCTCTCTCTCCCTCCTCTCTCCGGTGAGTAAGTTCCCTCACTCAAACCCTGCTCATATACTACCCACTTACTACCTATATACTACCCATATACTACCCACTTACTACCCAAATACTACCTATATACTACCCATATACTACCCACTTACTACCCAAATACTACCTATATACTACCCATATACTACCCACTTACTACCTATATAGTACCCATATACTACCCATATGCTACCCATATAGGACTGGTATAGTTCCCTTTCAACATAGATTGCCAATTTGAGCCTTACTTTCCAGTGAGTTGGAGTTTCTAACCATCAGTTCATCACACATCCTGAGGTCATTTAGTTGGATAACCGACCATACTGGGGTCCATTTAAAAGGTCCCATCTCAGCACCTCCTCACCTGACTCCTTCTCCTCCTCCTCATCTCTCCAGGTCCACAGAGGATGTTCGGGACGTACTTCCGCGTGGGTTTCTACGGCAGCCACTTCGGGGACCTGGATGAGCAGGAGTTTGTCTACAAGGAGCCGTCCATCACCAAGCTAGCTGAGATCCTCTCACCGTCTGGAGGCAAGGGTCACGATGCAACACAAGCTAACATCACAACATGCATCACATGTGACAACACAAGCTAACATCACATGTGACAACACAAGCTAACATCAACAACATGCATCACATGTGACAACACAAGCTAACATCACATGTGACAACACAAGTGCTAACAGTCACAAGCATGCATCACATGTGACAACACATGCTTAACATCACATGTGACAACTCAAGCTAACATCACAACATGCATCACATGTGACAACACAAGCTAACATCAAGATGGCGCGGCCGGTGGTCTAATCGCCGTTGTTGTGCGTTTTTTTGTATTTGTGTTTTTTTTTTTTCAAACTGTCTTCTTGTTGAACAAATACATCGGCACTAACAACATACAAGCGGAGATACAATTCTGGACGTTAACTTTGGCTACAACAACGTCTCTGCGATACTTTTTCCATGGATTCCATGGAAACAGAGAAGGTCAACGGAGCAGGGTTCAGACTGAGAGTCCAGACCTACCGTCCACCCCACCCTTCTCGCTAATGTCCAGTCTCTGGAGAATACGTTAGATTGATATTAGTGCGAGGATTCCATTCCAACGGGACATAAGGGACTGTAATATTTTTCGACGGAAACATGGCTGACCCCACTGGTGCCGGATCGAGTCATTTGGCCGACGGAGTCCTTCTCTGTTTTCCGAGCGGACAGGATGGAAGAGTCAGGGAAATCCAAGGGTGGAGGGGTTTGCTTCATGACCAACAACAAGCAAGTGGTGCAACCCTAAGAATATGAGGACTCTTTCTCGCTCCTGCTCGCTGAACCTGGAGCATCTGAGGATCTCTTGCTGTCCGGTCATCATCACAGCCGTCTACATCCCCCTACTAGTGGACACCGACGTGGCACTATCGGACCTACATCATGTGCTATGCCGGTACCAGACATCCCGACATGGCTTGTGGTGGTGGCGGGGACTTTAATAGGGCCAATCTAAAGAAAGTCATGCCGAACTTCCATCAGCACATTATGTGTGCTACTGTAAATTAACTGGTTACACTACCAGTTACACTACACTACACTTTGGACCACTGCTATACGCCATTCAAGAGAGGCTACAAGGCTGCCTCTCTTCCCCCGTACGGCATGTCGGACAATGCCGACATTTTCCTGCATACTCAGTACTCCTCCGTACTCCTCCTGTACTGTCCTTTGTCCAAAGGACAGTACAGGAGGCGGTAGTGACGAGGGACGTAAAGTGGTGGTCTGACCAAACTGAGGCCGATCTTCAGAACACCCTGAGTGACGTCATTGGGATGGGATGTTCTTATCCATCTTATCTTATCTTATGCACTTCAAGTGATGTCAGCGAGTTTATGGACGTAGTGACGAGCTTCATAGCAACGCTAGCGGACACCATCGTCGCCACGGTTAAGGTGAGGTCCTTTCCTAATCAAATCCATGGGTCGATGGATCCATCGCCTGAACACCCGTACTGCTGCCTACAACACCGGCCTCGTATCCGGCCTCGTATCCGGCCACATGGACGAGTGCAAAGCGAGTGGAGGTGCAGATGGAGCAGCGTGACACCAGACCCTATGGCAGGGGCTACGGACTATCACGGTTTACCCGGACGGTTTACCCCTCAACTGGTGCTGACGCATCCCTAGTGGACGATCTCATTCTATGCTCAGTTTGAGGCGAGCAACATCACCGGTAGCAGGAGCTCAGCTGAAGTGAGTTCATTGCTCGGGACGAGCAACTTGCTCTGTGACCGACATGATGTGAGGAGGACTCTGATGAGGGTCAACACCAGGAAAGCTGCAGGGTTTTTTTAGATACTGCCTTTTATATTTTTAATATTTCTCATTCCTGCTGGTTTTCTTACTGCAAATATTGGAAATATTGTGATTCTGATCCCTAAAATGTGTTATGTTGTATTCTTTTTCAGCTGAGCATCACCACTTTTCATTTCACTGCATATCCTGTATGTGTCTGACTAATAAAGTTCTAGAATCTTGAAGTGTTTCTTTTGCCCGGTGGCATGTGATCATACAGTATTTTGCCAAGTGGATGATTTCCTGTGTTTACTTTGTTTGTAAAAGTTGTAAATGTGTACTTTTACATGCAGGAGTTTTACTGTGAACGTTTTGGGGATGATGTGGTGACCATCATCAAGGACTCCAGCCCGGTGGATAAGAACAAACTGGACCCGACCAAGGTAGCCCCTGGAGAGTCCACCACGTACATGTATATATCCAAGTATACAGTAAACATGGCTATATACATGTATACAGTATACTTTAAATGGTGCTTATGTTCTTATCCTAGCTATCTTGCTGTCACCCTTGCAACTATGAATGCTCTAAACCTGCTCTATTCTTATCTTTATGTACCACAGTGATATATTGCTGTCTCTCCTTCACAAAATGTACTCTTTGTAAGTCGCTTTGGATAAAAGCCAAACTGTCAAATTTTGGGCATTTGACAGATGCTTTTATCCTTGTATACTGTATAATGTGTAATATCATGTATAATGTACATGTACATTACACGTATACACATATATCCATGTACTGTATATATGTATCTCAGAACATGCGATGCATAGCTTGTCAACTCTCGGTGTCTCCTGTAATGCAGGCCTACCTGCAGATCACCTACGTGGAACCCTTCTTCGACACCTACGAGCTGAAGGAGAGGATCACCTACTTTGACAAGAACTACAACCTGCGCACCTTCATGTACTGCACGCCCTTCACGCTGGACGGCCGCGCGCACGGAGACCTCCACGAGCAGTTCAAGCGCAAGACCATCCTGACCACCTCCCACGCCTTCCCCTACATCAAGACACGCATCAACGTCCTGCACAAGGAGGAGGTAGGCCACCTGAATAGATAGAGATAGCACAAGTAGATAGAGACGGATAGAGAGAGATGGAGAGATAGAAGATGGAGATAGCAGGTGGAGATAGAAGATGGACATAGCAGGTGGAGATAGATAGAGATAACAGATGGAGATATCAGATACATATATCATATGCAGTATATCTCCTCCGCGTCGAAAGGAGTCAGCTGAGGTGGTTCGGGTGTCTGATTAGGATGCCCCCCGGGCGCCTCCACTCCACCAGAACCCGCTGGAGGGATTATATATCTCTTCTGGTCTGGGAACGCCTCGGGACCCCCCAGGAGGAACTAGAGAGTGTGGCTGGGGAGAGGGAAGCCTGTTTATTGCCTCATACCACCGACGGCGGTGCCAACCATGCAAGGTAACAACCAACACGTCAGGAGCAGGTAGGGTTAGGTGGTGTCTTGCTCAGGGACACCACGACACTTAGCTAGGTGGAGCTCAGGGATCGAACCAGCAACCTTCCAGTTGGCAGACAACCACTCTACCTCCTGAGCTACTGCCGCCCTCACTCTACTCACACTATCAACATTTACTTTCATTCAATTTCTAATCACTATGTCCATCCCCTATCTCCTAACTCTATCACCTATCTTAGGTCACCTATCTTTATTGCTTATATTATATATTTCCATCCATCCATACATCCATCCATTCTCGTCCGCTTATCCGGGGCCGGGTTGCGGTGGCAGCCGGCTAAGCAGGGCCCCCCAGGCTTCCTTCTCCCCAGCCACACTCTCTAGTTCATTACGACAGCATTTCATTGTGTTACATATCTTACTAGATAGCACGTCAGTCACTACGGGGCTTGTCAAGTCGTCCAGTAGTATTCCTCCTCGTACTAGTATCTGTGTTGTATCTTCAAACAGGGTCCTAGTATTAGAGTTATCGTACTAGTACTAGTGTTGTGTCTTCAAACAGGCTCCTAGTATTAGTGTTATCGTACTAGTACTAGTGTTGTGTCTTCAAACAGGCTCCTAGTATTAGTGTTATCGTACTAGTACTAGTGTTGTGTCTTCAAACAGGCTCCTAGTATTAGTGTTATCGTACTAGTACTAGTGTTGTGTCTTCAAACAGGCTCCTAGTATTAGTGTTATCGTACTAGTACTAGTGTTGTGTCTTCAAACAGGGTCCTAGTATTAGTGTTATCGTACTAGTACTAGTGTTGTGTCTTCAAACAGGGTCCTAGTATTAGTGTTATCGTACTAGTACTAGTGTTGTGTCTTCAAACAGGGTCCTAGTATTAGTGTTATCGTACTAGTACTAGTCTTGTGTCTTCAAACAGGGTCCTAGTATTAGTGTTATCGTACTAGTACTAGTCTTGTGTCTCCAAACAGGCTCCTAGTATTAGTGTTATCGTACTAGTACTAGTCTTGTGTCTTCAAACAGGGTCCTAGTATTAGTGTTGTATATTCACACAGAGTGTAGTACTACTACTAGTACTAGTGTAAGGGATTCACAAACGGAGCCCGTCTGGAACTCGCCGTGAAGGGAATGTCGGTTATTTGGTCGGTAGTCCGCTCCTGGGGGTCGTGGAGGTCGTGTGGCCATTTCAGGAAACAAAACAACAACAACAACAACAACAACAACAACGTGTTGAATAATCAGTCAACTGATCCTCAACAGTGGAACCCAGAAGTTTCCCATCAGCGAGAAAATTACATCACCAGACAAAAAGGAAGAAGAGAAGAAAAGGAAACGAAAAATATAAAAAACACAAACATTTCATCCCAAACTGAAACATGCAATCACACGTCTCCTCCGGGAGGATTTGAGGAGACCTGAAATTATGGTCGGCAGGCGGAGGAGAAGTCTGCTGGCCAGAGTCTGGACATCAGCCCCTGGTCCTGTGAGGACCAAGTTAGAGTCTACACAGTCTAAGAGGTCTCAACAGTCTCAGCAGTCTAACTAGAGTCTCAGCAGTCTAAGCAGTCTAAGTAGAGTCTCAGCAGTCTAACTAGAGTCTCAGCCAGTCTAACTAGAGTCTCAGCAGTCTAAGCAGTCTAACTAGAGTCTCAGCAGTCTAAGCGTCTCAGCAGTTCTAACTAGAGTCTCAGCAGTCTAACTAGATTCTCAGCAGTCTAAGCGTCTCAGCAGTCTAACTAGAGTCTCAGCAGTCTAAGAGTCTGTGCAGGAGGTGATGGAGGTTTAGGGTCCAACAGTTAATATGCTGAGACTGGTGGGGGAGGGGAAGCTACTGGGCAGGAAACTGGTGTGCTGTGTGCTGTGTGCTGTGTGTGTGTGTGTGTGTGTGTGTGTGTGTGTGTGTGTGTGTGTCTCAACAGTCGACTTCCGGAGACTCGACCGGTTGACGGAATTCCTGTTAGGAAGGAAAATCAAAAAGTCTTCAGGATTCTGCTTCACGTCATAATGTAAGCACACACACACACACACACACACACACACACCACTATATATGTGTCACTATTTGATGTGGAGCAGTGTGATGGCTTAGCGTGTTGTGGAGCAGTGTGAAGCGTGTCGAGCAGTGCGTGTACCTGTGCGTGTGCGAGGCGTGTGGCCGGTACAGCTGGGGGATCTTCCGGTTGATGAGGGGGCTGCAGCGCCTCCCTCACCGGCTGTAGTTCCTCTCCACTCCCTCTGGTACTCCTTCTGCTCCGGACCAATCAGGCTCTTGTTCCTCCTCAGGGCGTCCTCACCCTGGCAGGAGAGGAGAACACACAGCCTTGCTTCAGTTGGCTTCTTGTTGTGTGTTGTTGTTGTTGTAGTTGAGGAGCTGAGGAGCGGCTGGCTGACCTCTTGGTGAAGTCCTTGAAGCAGTAGTCTCAGCTTGTTGTGGTGGCGGAACAGCTTGGGGTCGTCTGGGATGTCAGACAGAAACACCCTGAGCGACCTCTAGCGGCCCCTGGAGGAGGGGAGGGGGGAGGCAGGAGGGAGGAGGGAGGCGGAGGGAGGGAGGCAGGAGGATGGAGGGAGGCGGGGAGGGGGTGACAACGAGATAGAGGGGGAGAGAAAGTTGCATACATGTAGAGGAATGTTGTTCACACCAATGTTCACTATTGTTCACACCAATACATCTATTATTATATATAATTATACCAGTAATATATATTATATATTATTATATCGACTGTATATTGTGGTGTACCGTTGCACCCCTAAGTCACGGCTGTAGGAGGCAACATTTACCATTTGGCAGATAAAACATCTGCAATGATTAGAACAACCGGTTCCCACAGCCCTGCAGAACCATCTACCTGGTTGACCGTGGTCCCCACAGCCCTGCAGAACCATCTACCTGGTTGACCGTGGTCCCCACACAGCCCTGCAGAACCATCTACCTGGTTGACCGTGGTCCCCACACAGCCCTGCAGAACCATCTACCTGGTTGACCGTGGTCCCCACAGCCCTGCATGACCTACCTGGGTTGACCGTGGTCCCCAGAGCCCTGCAGAACCATCTACCTGGTTGACCGTGGTCCCCACACAGCCCTGCAGAACCATCTACCTGGTTGACCGTGGTCCCCACACAGCCCTGCAGAACCATCTACCTGGTTGACCGTGGTCCCCACACAGCCCTGCAGAACCATCTACCTGGTTGACCGTGGTCCCCACACAGCCCTGCATGACCTACCTGGTTGACCGTGGTCCCCACAGAGCCCTGCAGAACCATTTGCAGCATCTTGGAGTCAGCTGGGTCCTGGTTCGTCGCGAAGGCCAGCTCCTGGGTCTTCTTCTGCATGTCCTCGATGGCCACCTCCATTGGCACCAGGATGATCTGCACGTGGTTTCATTCCCAAATACAACCCAAAAACATCTCATTGACCTAACTGGTGATTTGTGATCTTCATATATAGAGAGATATCATCAGGAATCACTGGGAGTGATGCTCATAGAGAGAAAATACAAGGATTGAAGCCACTTTGTGAATGAATGAAGCACTCTAAATGGTAAATGGATTGCATTTATATTGCGCTTTTATATTGCGCTTTTATCCAAAGCGCTTCACAGTATTGCCTCACATTCACCCATTCATACACCGACGGTGGTGTCAACCATGCAAGGTAACAACCAACACGTCAGGAGCAGGTAGCATTTTGCAGCCACGCACACAATAACCTCATAAGACGCTATTGCCCATGATCCCTCTGTATGTATCTTGTGCTGGTGCACCTCTACTTGCTTCCCTACCGTTTTGGAGTTGGGGGGTTATTGCATTCGAGAGTAGTTCACAATTCATTTTCACAATAGGCGCTTGTGTGTTTCTAAGCGGTTAAACAGTAAAAGGTGATGGGTCTTCACAACTTTCATGGAAACGTTTATCCGACCTTACCAATGCTTGTGTGGGCATGAGTACATCATAAGACAGTGGGGCAACATCGGTTTAGGCATCAAACACCAAGCGTTTAGTCGCGAGAGGCATGGATGTCCAAACTGCACTTATCTCGCGCTCAAACGCATTTTGCAGCCACGCACACAATAACCTCATAAGACGCTATTGCCCAATGATCCCTCTGTATGTATCTTGTGCTGGTGCACCTCTACTTGCTTCCCTACCGTTTTGGAGTTGGGGGGTTATTGCATTCGAGAGTAGTTCACAATTCATTTTCACAATAGGCGCTTGTGTGTTTCTAAGCGGTTAAACAGTAAAAGGTGATGGGTCTTCACAACTTTCATGGAAACGTTTATCCGACCTTACCAATGCTTGTGTGGGCATGAGTACATCATAAGACAGTGGGGCAACATCGGTTTAGGCATCAAACACCAAGCGTTTAGTCGCGAGAGGCATGGATGTCCAAACTGCACTTATCTCGCGCTCAAACGCATTTTGCAGCCACGCACACAATAACCTCATAAGACGCTATTGCCCAATGATCCCTCTGTATGTATCTTGTGCTGGTGCACCTCTACTTGCTTCCCTACCGTTTTGGAGTTGGGGGGTTATTGCATTCGAGAGTAGTTCACAATTCATTTTCACAATAGGCGCTTGTGTGTTTCTAAGCGGTTAAACAGTAAAAGGTGATGGGTCTTCACAACTTTCATGGAAACGTTTATCCGACCTTACCAATGCTTGTGTGGGCATGAGTACATCATAAGACAGTGGGGCAACATCGGTTTAGGCATCAAACACCAAGCGTTTAGTCGCGAGAGGCATGGATGTCCAAACTGCACTTATCTCGCGCTCAAACGCATTTTGCAGCCACGCACACAATAACCTCATAAGACGCTATTGCCCAATGATCCCTCTGTATGTATCTTGTGCTGGTGCACCTCTACTTGCTTCCCTACCGTTTTGGAGTTGGGGGGTTATTGCATTCGAGAGTAGTTCACAATTCATTTTCACAATAGGCGCTTGTGTGTTTCTAAGCGGTTAAACAGTAAAAGGTGATGGGTCTTCACAACTTTCATGGAAACGTTTATCCGACCTTACCAATGCTTGTGTGGGCATGAGTACATCATAAGACAGTGGGGCAACATCGGTTTAGGCATCAAACACCAAGCGTTTAGTCGCGAGAGGCATGGATGTCCAAACTGCACTTATCTCGCGCTCAAACGCATTTTGCAGCCACGCACACAATAACCTCATAAGACGCTATTGCCCAATGATCCCTCTGTATGTATCTTGTGCTGGTGCACCTCTACTTGCTTCCCTACCGTTTTGGAGTTGGGGGGTTATTGCATTCGAGAGTAGTTCACAATTCATTTTCACAATAGGCGCTTGTGTGTTTCTAAGCGGTTAAACAGTAAAAGGTGATGGGTCTTCACAACTTTCATGGAAACGTTTATCCGACCTTACCAATGCTTGTGTGGGCATGAGTACATCATAAGACAGTGGGGCAACATCGGTTTAGGCATCAAACACCAAGCGTTTAGTCGCGAGAGGCATGGATGTCCAAACTGCACTTATCTCGCGCTCAAACGCATTTTGCAGCCACGCACACAATAACCTCATAAGACGCTATTGCCCAATGATCCCTCTGTATGTATCTTGTGCTGGTGCACCTCTACTTGCTTCCCTACCGTTTTGGAGTTGGGGGGTTATTGCATTCGAGAGTAGTTCACAATTCATTTTCACAATAGGCGCTTGTGTGTTTCTAAGCGGTTAAACAGTAAAAGGTGATGGGTCTTCACAACTTTCATGGAAACGTTTATCCGACCTTACCAATGCTTGTGTGGGCATGAGTACATCATAAGACAGTGGGGCAACATCGGTTTAGGCATCAAACACCAAGCGTTTAGTCGCGAGAGGCATGGATGTCCAAACTGCACTTATCTCGCGCTCAAACGCATTTTGCAGCCACGCACACAATAACCTCATAAGACGCTATTGCCCAATGATCCCTCTGTATGTATCTTGTGCTGGTGCACCTCTACTTGCTTCCCTACCGTTTTGGAGTTGGGGGGTTATTGCATTCGAGAGTAGTTCACAATTCATTTTCACAATAGGCGCTTGTGTGTTTCTAAGCGGTTAAACAGTAAAAGGTGATGGGTCTTCACAACTTTCATGGAAACGTTTATCCGACCTTACCAATGCTTGTGTGGGCATGAGTACATCATAAGACAGTGGGGCAACATCGGTTTAGGCATCAAACACCAAGCGTTTAGTCGCGAGAGGCATGGATGTCCAAACTGCACTTATCTCGCGCTCAAACGCATTTTGCAGCCACGCACACAATAACCTCATAAGACGCTATTGCCCAATGATCCCTCTGTATGTATCTTGTGCTGGTGCACCTCTACTTGCTTCCCTACCGTTTTGGAGTTGGGGGGTTATTGCATTCGAGAGTAGTTCACAATTCATTTTCACAATAGGCGCTTGTGTGTTTCTAAGCGGTTAAACAGTAAAAGGTGATGGGTCTTCACAACTTTCATGGAAACGTTTATCCGACCTTACCAATGCTTGTGTGGGCATGAGTACATCATAAGACAGTGGGGCAACATCGGTTTAGGCATCAAACACCAAGCGTTTAGTCGCGAGAGGCATGGATGTCCAAACTGCACTTATCTCGCGCTCAAACGCATTTTGCAGCCACGCACACAATAACCTCATAAGACGCTATTGCCCAATGATCCCTCTGTATGTATCTTGTGCTGGTGCACCTCTACTTGCTTCCCTACCGTTTTGGAGTTGGGGGGTTATTGCATTCGAGAGTAGTTCACAATTCATTTTCACAATAGGCGCTTGTGTGTTTCTAAGCGGTTAAACAGTAAAAGGTGATGGGTCTTCACAACTTTCATGGAAACGTTTATCCGACCTTACCAATGCTTGTGTGGGCATGAGTACATCATAAGACAGTGGGGCAACATCGGTTTAGGCATCAAACACCAAGCGTTTAGTCGCGAGAGGCATGGATGTCCAAACTGCACTTATCTCGCGCTCAAACGCATTTTGCAGCCACGCACACAATAACCTCATAAGACGCTATTGCCCAATGATCCCTCTGTATGTATCTTGTGCTGGTGCACCTCTACTTGCTTCCCTACCGTTTTGGAGTTGGGGGGTTATTGCATTCGAGAGTAGTTCACAATTCATTTTCACAATAGGCGCTTGTGTGTTTCTAAGCGGTTAAACAGTAAAAGGTGATGGGTCTTCACAACTTTCATGGAAACGTTTATCCGACCTTACCAATGCTTGTGTGGGCATGAGTACATCATAAGACAGTGGGGCAACATCGGTTTAGGCATCAAACACCAAGCGTTTAGTCGCGAGAGGCATGGATGTCCAAACTGCACTTATCTCGCGCTCAAACGCATTTTGCAGCCACGCACACAATAACCTCATAAGACGCTATTGCCCAATGATCCCTCTGTATGTATCTTGTGCTGGTGCACCTCTACTTGCTTCCCTACCGTTTTGGAGTTGGGGGGTTATTGCATTCGAGAGTAGTTCACAATTCATTTTCACAATAGGCGCTTGTGTGTTTCTAAGCGGTTAAACAGTAAAAGGTGATGGGTCTTCACAACTTTCATGGAAACGTTTATCCGACCTTACCAATGCTTGTGTGGGCATGAGTACATCATAAGACAGTGGGGCAACATCGGTTTAGGCATCAAACACCAAGCGTTTAGTCGCGAGAGGCATGGATGTCCAAACTGCACTTATCTCGCGCTCAAACGCATTTTGCAGCCACGCACACAATAACCTCATAAGACGCTATTGGCCCAATGATCCCTCTGTATGTATCTTGTGCTGTGCACCATCTACTGCCTTCCCTCCCCCTCTATCTCGTTGTCACCCCCTCCCCGCCTCCCTCCATCCTCCTGCCTCCCTCCCTCCCGCCTCCCTCCTCCCTCCTGCCTCCCCCCTCCCCTCCTCCAGGGGCCGCTAGAGGTCGCTCAGGTGTTTCTGTCTGACATCCCAGACGACCCCAAGCTGTTCCGCCACCACAACAAGCTGAGACTCTGCTTCAAGGACTTCACCAAGAGGTCAGCCAGCCGCTCCTCAGCTCCTCAACTACAACAACAACAACAACAACAAGAAGCCAACTGAAGCTGTGTGTTCTCCTCCTCCTGCCAGGTGTGAGGACGCCCTGAGGAGGAACAAGAGCCTGATTGGTCCGGAGCAGAAGGAGTACCAGAGGGAGCTGGAGAGGAACTACAGCCGGCTGAGGGAGGCGCTGCAGCCCCTCATCAACCGGAAGATCCCCCAGCTGTACCGGCCACACGCCTCGCACACGCACAGGTACACGCACTGCTCGACACGCTTCACACTGCTCCACAACACGCTAAGCATCACACTGCTCCACATCAAATAGTGACACATATATAGTGTGTGTGTGTGTGTGTGTGTGTGTGTGTTACATTATGACGTGAAGCAGAATCCTGAAGACTTTTTGATTTTCCTTCCTAACAGGAATTCCGTCAACCGGTCGAGTCTCCGGAGAGTCGACTGTTGAGACACACACACACACACACACACACACACACACACACACACACACACACACACACAGCACACAGCACACCAGTTTCCTGCCCAGTAGCTTCCCCTCCCCCACCAGTCTCAGCATATTAACTGTTGGACCCTAAACCTCCATCACCTCCTGCACAGACTCTTAGACTGCTGAGACTCTAGTTAGACTGCTGAGACGCTTAGACTGCTGAGAATCTAGTTAGACTGCTGAGACTCTAGTTAGACTGCTGAGACGCTTAGACTGCTGAGACTCTAGTTAGACTGCTTAGACTGCTGAGACTCTAGTTAGACTGCTGAGACTCTAGTTAGACTGCTGAGACTCTAGTTAGACTGCTTAGACTGCTGAGACTCTAGTTAGACTGCTGAGACTGTTGAGACCTCTTAGACTGTGTAGACTCTAACTTGGTCCTCACAGGACCAGGGCTGATGTCCAGACTCTGGCCAGCAGACTTCTCCTCCGCTGCCGACCATAATTTCAGGTCTCCTCAAATCCTCCCGGAGGAGACGTGTGATTGCATGTTTCAGTTTGGGATGAAATGTTTGTGTTTTTTATATTTTTCGTTTCCTTTTCTTCTCTTCTTCCTTTTTGTCTGGTGATGTAATTTTCTCGCTGATGGGAAACTTCTGGGTTCCACTGTTGAGGATCAGTTGACTGATTATTCAACACGTTGTTGTTGTTGTTGTTGTTGTTGTTGTTTTGTTTCCTGAAATGGCCACACGACCTCCACGACCCCCAGGAGCGGACTACCGACCAAATAACCGACATTCCCTTCACGGCGAGTTCCAGACGGGCTCCGTTTGTGAATCCCTTACACTAGTACTAGTAGTAGTACTACACTCTGTGTGAATATACAACACTAATACTAGGACCCTGTTTGAAGACACAAGACTAGTACTAGTACGATAACACTAATACTAGGAGCCTGTTTGGAGACACAAGACTAGTACTAGTACGATAACACTAATACTAGGAGCCTGTTTGGAGACACAAGACTAGTACTAGTACTATAACACTAATACTAGGAGCCTGTTTGAAGACACAACACTAGTACTAGTACGATAACACTAATACTAGGACCCTGTTTGAAGACACAACACTAGTACTAGTACGATAACACTAATACTAGGAGCCTGTTTGAAGACACAACACTAGTACTAGTACGATAACACTAATACTAGGAGCCTGTTTGAAGACACAAGACTAGTACTAGTACGATAACACTAATACTAGGACCCTGTTTGAAGACACAACACTAGTACTAGTACGATAACACTAATACTAGGAGCCTGTTTGAAGACACAACACTAGTACTAGTACGATAACTCTAATACTAGGACCCTGTTTGAAGATACTAGTACGAGGAGGAATACTACTGGACGACTTGACAAGCCCCGTAGTGACTGACGTGCTATCTAGTAAGATATGTAACACAATGAAATGCTGTCGTAATGCACTGACAGAGCGAGAGGACTCGGGTAGAGTCAGAGACAGTTGACTGTACTGCCTCCACCACCCCACACATCACATCCTTTACTGCTTGCTCCTTTGCTCCAAGTTAATCACTTGTTTTATGAAAGAAACTTTTACGTTCAAACTAGTTTCAGGAGCACTGGTAGTCATGTTGGAGTTTTTAAACTTCCTATTCACTGGTTTTAGAACAACTGTTTCTGTATTGCTTTGCACTATTGTAACAAACTGTAACTTCTTTCTGCTTTTGTAATTTTTCACCAAGTTGACCAAAATTTGTATTTTACCAAATCAGGATTTCTTTTTAATTTATTCAGTTATTTTCACTGCCTTCAATTAAACTTCTCAACAATACACTCTTTGTTTATTTGTTTTATCATGTACTGTATACAGATATTGATAATGGATAATATTTGAGGGATCGTATTGGTCAATTGATTCTGATAGACCGTATAACACTGCTGATGTTTTAGAACACCAAATCATTCAGGATTAATATGCATTATTAGTCTCCTGGTCTGCGCTCCTATAAAGTCTCTCATATAAAGACCCCGCCCACCACACACACACACACACACACACAGACACACACACACACACACACACAGACACAAACACACACACAGAGACACACAGACACACACAGACACACACACACACACACACCCACAGACACACACACACACACACACCCCCACAGACACACACACCCACAGACACACACAGACACACACACACACACACACATTGTTTCATAAAAATCCCCCAAATTCCCTTGATGACGTAACTCCACTCAAAGCCGTTTACTGTCTGAGCTGCAGGACTCTGAAGGTCTGAGGGCTGGATGGATGTAGCTGGCCCTTTAAGAGGAGGGAGGGAGGGTGGATGGATGTAGCTGGCCCTTTAAGTGGAGTGAGGGAGGATGTAGCTGGCCCTTTAAGAGGAGGGAGGATGGATGTAGCTGGCCCTTTAAGAGGAGGGAGGGAGGATGGATGTAGCTGGCCCTTTAAGAGGAGGGAGGGAGGATGGATGTAGCTGGCCCTTTAAGAGGAGGGAGGATGGATGTAGCTGGCCCTTTAAGAGGAGGGAGGGAGGATGGATGTAGCTGGCCCTTTAAGAGGAGGGAGGGAGGATGGATGTAGCTGGCCCTTTAAGAGGAGGGAGGGAGGATGGATGTAGCTGGCCCTTTAAGAGGAGGGAGGGAGGATGGATGTAGCTGGCCCTTTAAGAGGAGGGAGGAGGATGGATGTAGCTGGCCCTTTAAGAGGAGGGGGGAGGATGGATGTAGCTGGCCCTTTAAGAGGAGGGAGGGAGGATGGATGTAGCTGGCCCTTTAAGAGGAGGGAGGATGGATGTAGCTGGCCCTTTAAGAGGAGGGAGGGAGGATGGATGTAGCTGGCCCTTTAAGAGGAGGGAGGGAGGATGGATGTAGCTGGCCCTTTAAGAGGAGGGAGGGAGGATGGATGTAGCTGGCCCTTTAAGAGGAGGGAGGAGGATGGATGTAGCTGGCCCTTTAAGAGGGGGGGGAGGATGGATGTAGCTGGCCCTTTAAGAGGAGGGAGGGAGGATGGATGTAGCTGGCCCTTTAAGAGGAGGGAGGGAGGATGGATGTAGCTGGCCCTTTAAGAGGAGGGAGGGAGGATGGATGTAGCTGGCCCTTTAAGAGGAGGGAGGGAGGATGGATGTAGCTGGCCCTTTAAGAGGAGGGAGGAGGATGGATGTAGCTGGCCCTTTAAGAGGAGGGGGGGGAGGATGGATGTAGCTGGCCCTTTAAGAGGAGGGAGGGAGGATGGATGGATGTAGCTGGCCCTTTAAGAGGAGGGAGGAGGAGGAGGATGGATGTAGCTGGCCCTTTAAGAGGAGGGAGGGAGGGAGGAGGATGGATGTAGCTGGCCCTTTAAGAGGAGGGAGGGAGGAGGATGGATGTAGCTGGCCCTTTAAGAGGAGGGAGGGAGGATGGATGTAGCTGGCCCTTTAAGAGGAGGGAGGGAGGATGGATGTAGCTGGCCCTTTAAGAGGAGGGAGGGAGGATGGATGTAGCTGGCCCTTTAAGGAGGGAGGGAGGATGGATGTAGCTGGCCCTTTAAGAGGAGGGAGGGAGGATGGATGTAGCTGGCCCTTTAAGAGGAGGGAGGGAGGAGGATGGATGTAGCTGGCCCTTTAAGAGGAGGAGGGAGGATGGATGTAGCTGGCCCTTTAAGAGGAGGGAGGGGAGGATGGATGTAGCTGGCCCTTTAAGAGGAGGGAGGGAGGATGGATGTAGCTGGCCCTTTAAGAGGAGGGAGGGAGGATGGATGTAGCTGGCCCTTTAAGAGGAGGGAGGGAGGATGGATGTAGCTGGCCCTTTAAGAGGAGGGAGGGAGGATGGATGTAGCTGGCCCTTTAAGAGGAGGGAGGAGGATGGATGTAGCTGGCCCTTTAAGAGGAGGGAGGGAGGATGGATGTAGCTGGCCCTTTAAGAGGAGGGAGGGAGGATGGATGTAGCTGGCCCTTTCTTCCGTTCCCCTCACTCCTCCTCCCCGCGCCCTCGCCCGCGCGCTCCCGGACGTATTCGTTCCTCTCTCCCCCTGGCTCCGTCCGTGGATGTAGCTGGCCCTTTAAGAGTAGGGAGGATGGATGTAGCTGGCCCTTTAAGAGGAGGGAGGGAGGATGGATGTAGCTGGCCCTTTAAGAGGAGGGAGGGAGGATGGATGTAGCTGGCCCTTTAAGAGGAGGGAGGAGGATGGATGTAGCTGGCCCTTTAAGAGGAGGGAGGGAGGGAGGATGGATGTAGCTGGCCCTTTAAGAGGAGGGAGGGAGGGAGGATGGATGTAGCTGGCCCTTTAAGAGGAGGGAGGGAGGGAGGATGGATGTAGCTGGCCCTTTAAGGGAGGGAGGAGGAGGTGTTTTTGTCTCCTCTCTGAGCTCCTGATGCTCGGAGCGTCTGAAGGAGTCCAGTCTGACGGTAAGAACAATACATCTTTATTATAATATAATTATAATAATAATATTAATAATATAATCACCGCGTTAGGAACCACGTGGGCTGCTTTCACATCACTTTCGTGTTCCTTTGTTCAGATCACTGGACGTGTGATAGATATGAGATACATGAGATATATAAAATATATCTCATGTATGATGTATATGAGATATACATGAGATGTATGAGATATATGAAATATATCTTCTATGATGTATATGAGATATATGAAATATATCTCATATATGATGTATATGAGATATATGAGATGCATGATGTATATGAGATATAGATGAGCCAGAGTCTTAAATATCTCATATAGTTTATAGTTCATCAACTGTTCCGTTTTGCTGCTGTTGTTCATCCAGAGCGTCTTCTGGTCCAGATGTGTGAGGACTAAACACAGGGTCTGGATCTGGATCAGGGTCTGGGTCTGGATCTCGATCAGGGTCTGGATCTGGATCTGGATCAGGTTCTGGATCTGGGTCAGGATCTGGGTCTGGATCTGGGTCATGTGTTTGGGCTACTTGTATGGATCTCATGGAGGAGAGGGTTAGGTTAGTGTTAGGTATCTCATGGAGGAGAGGGTTAGGTGAGGGTTAGGTTCGGGTCCTGGTGATGTTCATCTCCACCAGTCATCTAAACTTGGTTTGAACGCTACAGAGACCCTCTTAGAAAGCATTTTTCAGCCTTAATATTATTTCTTCTATATTATTGTAAGCCCAGTGATTGCTGAGACTCCAGGGAGAGGGCGTGACCCTTCATGACTTCCAGATGTTTTCACGGTTTCCTCACCGCCTTCCCCTCCGATGTGTTCCTCCGACCACCAGACAACAAGCAAAAAGCCACGGAGGGCAGAATGTACCATAATACTACATCATAATACTACACCATAATACTACATCATAATACTACACCATAATACTACATCATAATACTACATCATAATACTACACCATAATACTACACCATAATACTACATCATAATACTACATCATAATACTACACCATAATACTACACCATAATACTACATCATAATACTACACCATAATACTACATCATAATACTACACCATAATACTACACCATAATACTACATCATAATACTACACCATAATACTACACCATAATACTACATCATAATACTACACCATAATACTACATCATAATACTACATCATAATACTACACCATAATACTACATCATAATACTACACCATAATACTACACCATAATACTACACCATAATACTACATCATAATACTACATCATAATACTACACCATAATACTACATCATAATACTACATCATAATACTACATACCATAATACTACACCATAATACTACATCATAATACTACACCATAATACTACATCATAATACTACACCATAATACTACATCATAATACTACACCATAATACTACACCATAATACTACATCATAATACTACACCATAATACTACACCATAATACTACATCATAATACTACACCATAATACTACACCATAATACTACACCATAATACTACCATAATACTACACCATAATACTACACCATAATACTACATCATAATACTACACCATAATACTACATCATAATACTACATCATAATACTACATCATAATACTACACCATAATACTACATCATAATACTACACCATAATACTACATCATAATACTACACCATAATACTACATCATAATACTACACCATAATACTACACCATAATACTACATCATAATACTACACCATAATACTACACCATAATACTACATCATAATACTACACCATAATACTACATCATAATACTACATCATAATACTACATCATAATACTACACCATAATACTACATCATAATACTACACCATAATACTACATCATAATACTACACCATAATACTACATCATAATACTACATCATAATACTACACCATAATACTACACCATAATACTACATCATAATACTACACCATAATACTACACCATAATACTACATCATAATACTACATCATAATACTACACCATAATACTACATCATAATACTACATCATAATACTACATCATAATACTACACCATAATACTACATCATAATACTACACCATAATACTACACCATAATACTACATCATAATACTACACCATAATACTACATCATAATACTACACCATAATACTACACCATAATACTACACATACTACACCATAATACTACACCACAATACTACACCATAATACTACACCATAATACTACACCATAATACTACACCATAATACTACACCATAATACTACACCATAATACTACAACCATAATACTACATCATAATACTACACCACAATACTACACCATAATACTACATCATAATACTACACCATAATACTACACCATAATACTACACCATAATACTACATCATAATACTACATCATAATACTACACCATAATACTACATCATAATACTACATCATAATACTACATCATAATACTACACCATAATACTACACCATAATACTACATCATAATACTACATCATAATACTACACCATAATACTACACCATAATACTACACCATAATACTACATCATAATACTACACCATAATACTACACCATAATACTACACCATAATACTACACCATAATACTACACCATAATACTACACCATAATACTACATCATAATACTACACCATAATACTACACCATAATACTACACCATAATACTACACCATAATACTACATCATAATACTACACCACAATACTACACCATAATACTACACCACAATACTACATCATAATACTACACCATAATACTACACCATAATACTACACCATAATACTACATAATACTACAATACTACCATAATACTACCATAATACTACACCACAATACTACACCATAATACTACACCATAATACTACATCATAATACTACACCATAATACTACACCATAATACTACACCATAATACTACACCATAATACTACACCATAATACTACATCATAATACTACACCATAATACTACACCATAATACTACATCATAATACTACATCATAATACTACACCACAATACTACACCATAATACTACACCATAATACTACACCACAATACTACACCATAATACTACACAATACTACACCATAATACTACACCATAATACTACATCATAATACTACACCATAATACTACACATCATAATACTACATCATAATACTAATAACTACATC
>PIJE02000873.1:72278-117961 GCA_002895965.2 Coryphaenoides rupestris
TGCCCGCTTAGACTCAAATAAAAGGAGAGAGAGAGAGGAGAGAGGAGAGAGGAGAGAGAGAGAGGAGAGAGGAGAGGAGAGAGGAGAGAGGGGAGAGGAGGGGAGGAGAGGGAGAGGGAGAGGAGGAGAGGGAGAGGAGAGAGGAGAGAGGGGAGAGAGGAGAAGGGGGGAGGAGAGAGAGGAGAGAGGAGAGAGGGGAGAGGGGAGAGGAGAAGGGGGAGAGGGGAGAGGCTCCTGGGGTTGAGAGCCATGCAGCAGCTGGTACCAAACGGAAAATCAATCCCTCCTTTCCTAATTTCTAAACCATTCCCAACCGAGAGAGAAACAGGAGACCTGGGAAATGCAGTGGAAAAATATCTTGTTTTGTTTCTTCGTCGTGCTGCAGGGCTGCTGGTTCAGATTCACTCGTCATCAAGGAAATATAAAAACACACTTTAGCCTCTCGAACGTGTTCTGGGATCTTCAAGGTCCGGTTGGGATGAACTCGACGCTTCCTGAACGGCTGCCCGCTCAGGAGATGCGGTCGGTTGTTCATTACCAACATCTCACGTGTCCAGGATACAGCACTGAGTCATTCTGGTCGGATAGGTGAAGGGTTAGGGTTAGGAGGTTGGTTTGGTGATAGGGTTAGGAGGTTGGTTTGGTGATAGGGTTAGGGTTAGTATTAAAGGTTAATATAATGTGTAGGATAGTGTCCATAGGGGGTGGGAGTCAGTGGGGTTAAAGGTTAATATAATGTGTAGTATAGTGTCCATAGGGGGTGGGAGTCAGTGGGGTTAAAGGTTAATATTACGTGTAGTATAGTGTCCATAGGGGGGTGGGTTAAGACAGAATACTTTCAATAATACAACTAAATGTACATCAAAATGTCCAGGCGAGAGACGGCTAATAGAAGTGCGCTCGCGTCTGTACTTTCTCACGATGTCATCCTTTGAGTCCCGCTCGGCCGGCGCTCGCTGTACACTTCACGGGCGCAACACATTCCACATCTGAGATAAAGACTATTTATAAACCTGCTGCCATGATCGCTCATTTACAATCCGCCGAGACGGTGGTTTACGTTGCAGTCGCCGCCGCCCAGCGAGGAGGACACACGTCCAGCTCCACGTCTCATGTCCCCGCAATCGGTCTAGAGGGGAAGGAGAGAGGCGGGGCATAAACGGGGGAAGACGTAGAGTGAGAGAAAGTGGGAGGTGGAGAGAATGTGATGGAGATTATACAGCGAGAGCGAGGGAGGGAGAGCGAGATGTAGAGATAGAGCAGAGAGAGAGAGAAGGAGGGAGAGAAAGTGAAGTAAAGTGAGGCCTGGAGAAAACCCTGGAGAGGAAAACTTTAAATGTCATCTTCAGGATAATGAGTGCTCTCGTGGAGCTGCAACATCTTCAGGATAATGAGGGCTCTAGTGGAGCTCCAACATCTTCAGGATAATGAGTGCTCTAGTGGAGCTCCAACATCTTCAGGATAATGAGTGCTCTCGTGGAGCTGCAACATCTTCAGGATAATGAGGGCTCTAGTGGAGCTGCAACATCTTCAGTATCATGAGGGCTCTAGTGGAGCTGTAACATCTTCAGGATAATGAGGGCTCTAGTGAAGCTGCAACATCTTCAGGATAATGAGGGCTCTAGTGGAGCTGCAACATCTTCAGGATAATGAGGGCTCTAGTGGAGCTGCAACATCTTCAGGATAATGAGGGCTCTAGTGGAGCTGCAACATCTTCAGGATAATGAGTAGGGATGGGTACCGAGAACCGGTACCACTATGGAACCGGTTCCCGTACAACCGGTACTAACCGTACCGAATCAAAACGCATATTTCGGTGCCTCATTTCGGTGCCAGTAGTTAAAATGCCATTTGAAATATCCACCGCATTTCAGCGCCCTCTAGTGCTCGAAACGAAATATCGCTGATGCACACGTCACGCTGCCCAACCCACACCTAACTTTAGTAAACATTTCAATCAGACAGTGACAGCAAGTACCCGCAAAATGCCGAAACCACGACGGTCGAAAGTCTGGCTGCATTTTACCCCAAAAAACGCGAACAATAGTACCTGCAACAAATGTTTAAAAACCTTCTTAGTTTTAGTCTAGTTTTCGTCGACGGAAACTCAGAACATTTTAGTCTAGTTTTAGTCACATTTAAAAAACAAGATGACCGGAACTGCTGTGAACAACAGACCGGGTATCCTTCTAGTGATTGCATAGATCGTCATACTGCGCGAAGATTTGATGCATTCATCTGATTGATAAAAACCCGACAATGCGCGCCTGCCCCCCCCCACCCCCCCAGTCGCTGGACCTTATTAACTGTTATAAGACGCAGAAGCGCCTGGTCCTGTTCAACTTTACTTGAATGAGCGTAGAAAGACTGGACGTTTTGATCAAGATCACCAGCAATGAGCTGATAAGTGTGACTAGTGTGATAACAGGACCAGGCGCTTCTGCGTCTTAATAAGGTCTAGCGACCACCGCCAGGATGTCGCATTTTCTTCACATTCTCCCGTCTATGATGATCTTTTGATGGTTTGTTTTTTTCCCACTGTAGAAACAACCACCGGCTCCTCTGTTCCATCAAAGTTATTCATTATTTCATTCAATGAATAATTTCGCTTAAAATATCTTACGATATGTGTGTGTTGTCTCTGACAGGACTTTGACAGCTGTCACTAGGCTAGTTAAGTCACGGGAATGGCGCGCTGTGAAAATCTGCGTGGCGTTTATCACAGTTGGAAAGAAAGGGAATAATATAATAATATAATAATAGTCATAATATAATGCAGAGAAAACTTGCCGGTTGTCGGCGTTTTGCGGAAACAATTCTTTTTTTTTTTTTTGTTAATGGCGCTTATCTCGTTTTGGAATCAAACTCTTTAATAATTAATTCAATTTGAATGTCCGTTCGTCCACCACTAACATTTTCGTCTCGTCTCGTCAACGAAAGTAAAAATAGATTTAGTCACAGTTTTTATTTTCAAAGATCCGTTTTCGTCACGTCAACGTCACGTCTTAGTCATGGGAAAAAGGTCGTTAACGCATATTTTTCGTCAAACATTTCGTTAACGAAATTAACACTGGTTGTTGTTTGCTCTTTTTAAAGAAGGTATCGGTTCTGGCACCGTTTTGGCACCGGTATCGTTTTAAAAGTATCGGTTTGGCACCGGTATCGGATAAATCTAAACGATACCCAACCCTAATAATGAGGGCTCTAGTGGAGCTGCAACATCTTCAGGATAATGAGGGCTCTAGTGGAGCTGCAACATCTTCAGGATAATGACGGCTCTAGTGGAGCTGCAACATCTTCAGGATAATGACGGCTCTAGTGGAGCTCCACGGGTAACGCTGGAGATGGAGCAAACATCTCCAAGTGACCTGGAAGTTCTTGTTTTTTCTTTGATTATTTTCTATCTTTTACATTTACGTCTAAATTTAGGGCATTTATCAGACGCTTTCATCCAAAGCAACTTACAAAGAGTACATGTGTTGAAGGAGAGACAGCAATATATCACTGTGGTACATAAAGATAAGAATAGAGCAGGTTTAGAGCATTCATATTTACGAGGCTAATAGAACGAGTTTCATAATTGCTAGGTTGCCTGCATAAATAGTTGAGATAAGAGCAGACGTGACATTCTGAGCACGTTACCAAAAACATACAATATTTCCACAATATCCTTGCTCTTTGCTCCTGGTTAGGGTGCCACACCTTCACTGGAAGCACATCGCTGTTTAAAGATAGAAAAATATAGAAATTATTATATTTCCCACAACAAAAGCAACTTCATGAGAGTTGGAGACGTGTGAGAGCTGTTGACCAGCTGAGACCTCCTGATCCTCAGCTGATATCCAGGAGGAGGTGCAGGAAATAATCCTCTGAATGAGAAGGTTGAAGAAGCATGAGGAAGAGAAGAGTCTGCTCAGCACGCACCAACGACGCCTAATAAGGTTGTAACTGGCAGGCTGCGCTGGGAACAGCTGCCAGGAAAACTTTCCCCTGTAACATGGAACAGAAACCGCCCATGGTCCACATGTAGCTGTGGGGAGATACAGTCAAGTATTGGTCCGCACACAAAGACCAGGCCATGAATGTTAAGGATCGAAAGAGATCACAATATACTCATGCAGCTATTGGAAGTTCTCTTATCGAGCAACAATAAAAAAGGTGCTACAGAAAATGTACTTGTTTGATAATTGTCTCTGTAATGGTCAAATGGAATCTATCTGCGACTGTATGTTTGTGTACTTGTGGTCCTCAGGTGAGAGTTGGTGGCTGACCGTCCATCATGGCTCAGGTGCTGCAGATGGAGCCCAGCTTCACCGGTACCCCTTCTCTCCTAGTCCTTGTGACCCTAACCCATGACCCCTGACCCCTAACCCCTTCTCTCCTAGTCCTAGTGACCCTAACCCATGACCCCCTCACCCCTAACCCCTTCTCTCCTAGTCCTAGTGACCCTAACCCATGACCCCTTACCCCTTCTCTCCTAGTCCTAGTGACCCTAACCCCTGACACCTAACCCCTTCGCTCCTAGTCCTAGTGACCCTAACCCATGACCCCTTACCCCTTCTCTCCTAGTCCTAGTGACCCTAACCCCTGACACCTAACCCCTTCTCTCCTAGTCCTAGTGACCCTAACCCCTGACCCCTAACCCCTTCTCTCCTAGTCCTAGTGACTCTAACCCCTGACCCCTAACCCCTTCTCTCCTAGTCCTAGTGACCCTAACCCTGACCCCTAACTCCTTGTCTCCTAGTCCTAGTGACCCTAACCCCTGACCCATAACCCCTTATCTCCTAGTCCTAGTGACCCTAACCCCCGACCCCCGACTCCCCGTCTGGGAAGCACATTTTTCTTCCCAAGATGTGCTTCCCAGACCCATCTTGCTACCATTAATTTAAAACGTGCTCATCATTAATGTCGCTCCTATTATCATGAAATTCACATGAAGAAAATTATAAGCCATTATTTATTTAAAAACTCGGCGTGTTCTCCACTGGAATGTCTCTGCTATTATCATTATTATTTCATTATTATTATCAAAAAAACTTCCTCTTTCATTCATAGTAACAAAATAAACAAAAGACAATGCTATTCTATGAAGTCTGAGTCTGAGATTAGATGCAGTTTCCGTTGTGTCTAAGCTGGGTTTTCCCCCAAAGGCAAGCTGAACACGCCAGCTCCTCCCGCCCTGCGCGGTCAAGACCAGGACGCCCCGTACTCCGTGGAGACGCCCTACGGCTACCGTCTGGACCTGGACTTCCTCAAGTATGTCAACGATATCGAGAAAGGCAACACCATTAAGAAGGTTCCCATCCAGCGGCGGCCCCGCTACGGCTCCCTGCCGCGCGGCTATGGCTACACGGGCTCCTGGTGGACGTCCACCGAGTCCCTGTGCTCCAACACCAGCATGGACAGTCGACACTCCTCCTTCTCCTACTGCGCCCCCGGGTTCCACAGCACCCAGCGGGCGAACTTCAGCACGGCGCGCGTGGAGAAGACCCTGCTGGATGCGCGCAGGAAGCTGGAGGAGGAGAAAGAAGGCCGCCGCTTCTCCAACCTGGGCAGCATGCACAGCAGCATGGCCGGCTCCAACACCTCCATCAGCAGCGCCCACAGCTTCAACCGCACCCAGGGCGGAGGAGCCTCCTTCACCCCCATGAGCTCTGGCCTGTCCACCCCGGTGTCGCCCACCCCGGCCCACCTGCAGCACGTCAGGGAGCAGATGGCGGTGGCGCTGAGAAAGATCAGGCAGCTGGAGGATCAAGTGAAGACCATCCCAGTGCTGCAGGTAAAGATCTCTGTGCTGCAGGAGGAGAAACGCCAGCTCAGTGTGCAACTGAAGAGTCACAAGTTCCTGGGATTCGGCAGAGGCCGTCCTAGAGGGGAGCTGTACATTGACATCCCCGAAGAAGAGCTGAGCACAGGCGGAGCCAAGAGTCCCGCCAAGCCCCCGGGGCTGCCGTCGCCCCCGCCGGCCGAAAGCTCCAAGCCGGACGGTGGCTCCAAGCCAGACTCGGGCTGTGAAGATGTGGCCGGGGTGCGGCCCGGGGTTAAGCGGGAGGTGCGTACCGTGGGGGTCGGGCCGGAGAAGGGGCCGTGTGTTCGGCATGTCGGAGTCTGGGTCCGCGAGCGAGACCTGGGCCTGCTCCCAGAGACAGATGCTCTGAGGAGTCAGGTGGTCAGGCTGGAGGACAAGCTGAAGAAGACTGTGGAGGATCTCCAGCGACAGCAGCAGGTGAAGCACCCTGCCCTCAGCCTTCAGCCAGAGCACCCGCTCATGGCCACGAGTGTCGGCTGGCAGGAACCCAAGGATCACAGCTTGCAGATGCTGGTCAGCTTCACCCAGCAGCCCCAGGAGAGGCACCAGAGGACTGTGGGTGTCCAGGTGTACCCTCTGGAGCAGCCTAGTGTTGTGGAGGTGGGCGCCCTGGTCAGAGCGCAGAGCTGCATCCCTGCCGTGCCCCACGGCCACCTCAGAGGATCTGCAGGAGGAACTGCTCCAGAAGGTTCATTAGTACATTTTATTGTATTATGTTCATACCTTAACGGTTACATGCTGTTTAATAACACATCTTCTGTTTTATTTTCGAACATCCCAGATGCTCCGGTTGAGCTGCCAATTGCGGTGAGCTCCAAGCAGGTACGAGATGTTCTAAGAAGTGAGGTGTCCACATCCGTACCTGTAGCTACACCTGCTATCGTCATGGGGATGTCTGACAATCAGCCAGCATTACTGCATCAGAGAGACGGAGAGAGAGTCCAGCCCACAGGCCCTTACTCTAACCCAAAGCCTACAGACAAGGGGCTACCTAAGACGGGTAACTGAAGAAAAACTTGTAGCTGTCATTGCATCTCATATTTAATGAGTATGATTTCAGGTTTTGATGTAGATGGTGTTCTTGTGTCCCCAGCCTCTCCCCAGTCTCTCAGATCCATTATGAAGCGTAAAGCAGAGGGGGAACCGGGGTCTCCTTCCACCAAGAAAAACATCCAGTTGATGGGAGTCAATGGGGTGTAGGTGACACACCATGCAACATTACAGATCTTAAAATGAAATCTAGCTATTATAGCTGTAATATAATTCCTGAAACATTGAGCTGTACTGTGACTGTAATATGATTACATCATGTCATGTATTGTCTTCTACTGGTTCTCATGAGAGGGGTCAAACATCGTCAGGTAACAGACCAGAGCCCTGGCATAACATAAAGGATGTGAAAGTTGCAGCTTTAAGTGACCAAACTGTGGTGACTCACCAGAGACCTTCTGATGTCTTGTCTCAGCAGATATGAGTCCACGTCCTCCGAAGAGAGCACGTCCACAGAAGACAGCGAGAGCTCGGAGGAGAGTGACTCCAGCGAGTATCACGAAGCCAGAGACAAACTACCGGAATCCACCGTCCAGCACCAGCAACAAACTACTACAACCCTATCCTTCCAAACTACTACAACCCTACCCTTCCAAACTACTACAACCCTACCCTTCCAAACTACTACAACCCTACCCTTCCAAACTACTACAACCCTACCCTTCCAAACTACTACAACCCTACCCTTCCAAACTGCTCCCGTTTCCAAACCTCCACCCCAGGAAGCCGACCCCCCACCTCCGCCTGCAGCCTGCAGCCCGCCAGATAATGCAGCAACACCACCTGACCACCTGCAGCCGCCCGATGTGGACCAAGATGTGGACTCCAAACCCCAGGAAGATCAAGCAGACCTCAGTCCCCCCTCCCGGATGGTCGCCGCGGACAAAGGCAGTTCCTCAGCAGAGGGGGACACCAGAGAAGAGGACAGGACACTCGGCCCTGAATGTTCTGTCCCGCTGTGCGCCGGACAAACCCAAATCACTGAAGACGGCAAGCACACTCCCAACCCCGTCCAATCAGAAGCGTCTGCCCCACCCCCTCAGCACACTCAGAACCCCGTCCAATCAGAAGCGTCTGCCCCACCCCCTCAGCACACTCAGAACCCCGTCCAATCAGAAGCGTCTGCCCCACCCCCTCAGCACACTCAGAACCTCGTCCAATCAGAAGCGTCTGCCCCAGCCCCTCAGCACACTCAGAACCCCGTCCAATCAGAAGCGTCTGCCCCAGCCCCTCAGCACCCTCAGAACCCCGTCCAATCAGAAGCGTCTGCCCCAGCCCCTCAACACACTCAGAACCTCGTCCAATCAGAAGTGTCTGCCCCAGCCCCTCAACACACTCAGAACCTTGTCCAATCAGAAGTGTCTGCCCCAGCCCCTCAACACACTCAGAACCTCGTCCAATCAGAAGCGTCTGCCCCAGCCCCTCACCATGCAGCTGAGGAATCAATGTCCACACAGACAAGTGTCCAGCCGTCCACCTCAGGGCCGGAGGCGTCTGCGGCTGTCAGGTAAGCCCAGAGCATCTCACGGACCACACCATCCAGCATGAGTGTGTTTCTTGTATTTATGAACCTCTGATGATGGATGATGTCTTTTTGTGGCAGACTGGAACTGAGTGACAACCTCATGGAAGCTCTCCACACCCTGCAGAAATCCCTGAGAGACCCCAATGCCTTCAGCCAACAGGAAGTGGTAGGCAAGCAGTCGGTCGGGTTAGCTGACTGAATCACGCACAGAAACAAGCCAGCAACCAAACCACTCAGCAGATGTCCTAAGCACTCCCTGAGTTAGTGGTGATGGCTGCTGTAACTTGTTTACACGGATTAATCAATGCACCTCAGGTGTGCAGCCTCACCCAGCCCAGACTCTGGGGTTGGGTGACTGGGCCAGGTGAGGCTGCTTAAACCAGACACCCACCACACCCACTCCACAAGGGCATTGGTGAAACAAAAAATCCCAAAGTGGTTTGTCACTTGGAAAATTGCTTAACAATTGCTAAACTAAGCTCAGATGTTTCACAGGATAAAGTGTGTTGCCTCTTTGTATATACAGTACAGCATATACAGTATATAGCATCATATATAGCATAAGATATAGCATGATATATAGCATCATGCATATCATTATATATAAATGTATTTCATCATGTATAGCATCATATCTAGCATCATATATAGCATCATGCATATCATTATATATAAATGTATTTCATCATGTATAGCATCATGTATAGCATCATATCTAGCATCATCTATAGCATCATGCATATCGAAAGTTACATTATGTAACTACAGTTCTCTGTTTCCTTACTGACTGCCGGAGGCAGTGCTGAGCACTGGATATCGTCCGTCTTGCGCATGCGCAGGTCGAGTATTTATATCAACAAAGTTATGTGTGACCTCGTATCACCCGATTTCCAGTTCCAGTGTCATCCACAAGTTCAGTCCGATAGGATCTTCTTGCGGGATCACAAGATTCTAAGCCACCAAGAACTCAGTCATCCAGGATTCATAGAACCGTAGCTACATACGTAACTTTCATTCTATTTCATCCCTACTGACCGCCAGAAGCAGTGCTTAGCACTGGATGACGTATAACAAGTACCCACCTGTGAAGGTGTAGTAGAGGAACTCTACAGAAGAACCATGCCCAATGGATGAGGGGTGGCAACATTCACTCTGTAGTATCTGGAGAATGTGCTCGGTTACGCCCATGAGGCCGTGGAACATATGTCCTCCAGGGACCCACCTCTCAGGATCACCCATGACGTGGAGAGACTCCTGGTACCTGGTGGCACCTTATTCCGGGTGGTAGAGGCCCGTCACTTGTATGCGTGAGCAATGCCGTCCACGATCCAGTGAGACAGGCACTGTTTTGACAGAGCACAGCACTTCCTAGGACCCCTGTAACGAATACGTTATGTTACATGCCAGGGTTCGACAAAAGGACTTAAGACGAGAGAGCTTTAGTGTCCCTCCAGCATCACACAGCTCCCTCAGATATTCCTCGGATGAGGAACGGTGAAGCTGCTGGTTGCCGAAGTGTGCTTGAAGAAAATACTAGTAGGTGTTAATTCTGACTGCCATACGAGCGACTTCATCTATGCTAGCTCAGCAGCTAGCAGGTCCACCCTGCTAGCTGGAACACAGCTCAGGCTTAACCTCCTTCTTGGGGGGGAGAACCCACAGCCTCTGCAACCCGACGCCTAGAAGGGGTAGGTCGGGCTGGGGTCAACTGCTCAGACAAGGGGAGGCCAGCATCACCCATCAGTTCCACCTCGGCCAGTCTAGCAGCCCTCGCTGCATGAGGCATGTTTTGCACCGTCATGCCTTGTCTTCCGAGAGACCCTCCCCCTCAAGCGCTCGAGGCCAAGGCAAGAGGGGCAAAGGTCATGGTCGTCCTCCGGTTGAAGAGGGGCCATGCAGGTGTTACGGCCAGGAGAGTTAAACATAGTGCCAGCGCCAGAGACAACTCCACACCAGGCCAGGAAACCTTATAGCAGAGCATCACATCTAGCATCATGTATAGCATCACATCTAGCATCATGTATAGCATCACATCTAGCATCATGTATAGCATCACATCTAGCATCATGTATAGCATCATGCATAGCATAGCATCATATCTGCATCCCATGTGATGTGTTCAGCGGAGCGCCTACACCAGCGTGCTCCAGGCCTGGCTGGGCGTGTCCTGTCACAAGATGGCGGAGGTGGCGGTGGTCGGGGCTCACATGGACGCCTTCGCCTGCCACTCCGCTCAGCTGCTGGAGATGGTGATCAACATGGCCGACGGCAACGGCAACACGGCGCTGCACTACACCGTGTCCCACTCCAACTTCCCTGTGGTGCAGCTGCTGCTGGACACCGGTGAGGAGGGAGGAGACTGTCTAATGTACATACATACAGTATATATCTGGATATGTATATATATACTGTATGTATGTATGTATATATATATACACCTATCTGTCTGGTGTATAGATGTATATATGTGTATATATCACCAGCAAGAGCTACAGATGGATAAAGACAGAACGTATGAGACAAGCTGAGTTCAGGCTGCTTGTCTTGCTGTGTTCAGGCTGCTTGTCTTGCTGTGTTCAGGCTGCTTCTCTTGCTGTGTTCAGGCTGCTTCTCTTGCTGTGTTCAGGCTGCTTGTCTTGCTGTGTTCAGGCTGCTTGTCTTGCTGTGTTCAGGCCTGTGCAGCGCAGACAGGCAGAACAAGGCGGGCTACACGCCCATCATGCTGACCTCGCTGGCCGCCTGCCGGTCGGACGGCGAGCTGAGCGCCGTGCTGCAGCTGCTGCGCTCCGGAGACGTCAACGCCAAGGCCAGCCAGGTGCGCCCCCCGCTGGCCCCGAGCCTCACTGCACCTCATGCTGTTCACCACCACTCAGTTTGGGGAAGGGAAACTTAAATACATAAATAATCATATATATTAATTCTTGTTGACTTTATAATTGAATAGCTTATTGTTTATCATACTAAATAATACAAAATATAAAACAAATAGCCGCGTATCCACCACAGAATCCAATAAGAATCAGGTGAAAAATACTATTATTAATTGTACGATTAATTATATTAAAATACTATTAATAATCCAAGTGCAGCGTAGTGTAGTGACGGCAGCTTGTGGCTGAGGATGAGGATGATGAGTGTCTCGGTGTGTTGAGATGTAAGCCTCATCCTGGAGGGTCTTCACACTGCGGGCTGAAGACACTTTTTAGTTCCTGAAAAGTAGTTCCTGGGACTGACCGTTGTTGCCCGTGTTGTTGTTGTGTGTGCAGGCGGGCCAGACGGCGCTCATGCTGGCGGTTAGCCACGGCCGCGCGGACATGGTGCGCGCGCTGCTCTCCTGCGGGGCGCAGGTCAACCTCCGCGACGACGACGGATCCACGGCGCTCATGTGCGCCTGCGAGCACGGACACGTGGACATCGTGCGGCAGCTGCTGGCGGTGCCCGGCTGCGACGCCACGCTCACGGACAACGTAACATAACCTCCTCCTCCTCCTCCTATCTCTGCTCCTCCAGCAAGATAACCTCCTCCTCCTCCTCCTATCTCTGCTCCTCTAGCAAGATAACCTCCTCCTCCTCCTATCTCTGCTCCTCCAGCAAGATAACCTCCTCCTCCTCCTATCTCTGCTCCTCCAGCAAGATAACCTCCTCCTCCTCCTCCTATCTCTGCTCCTCTAGCAAGATAACCTCCTCCTCCTCCTCCTATCTCTGCTCCTCTAGCAAGATAACCTCCTCCTCCTCCTATCTCTGCTCCTCCAGCAAGATAACCTCCTCCTCCTCCTCCTATCTCTGCTCCTCTAGCAAGATAACCTCCTCCTCCTCCTATCTCTGCTCCTCTAGCAAGATAACCTCCTCCTCCTCCTATCTCTGCTCCTCCAGCAAGATAACCTCCTCCTCCTCCTATCTCTGCTCCTCTAGCAAGATAACCTCCTCCTCCTCCTATCTCTGCTCCTCCAGCAAGATAACCTCCTCCTCCTCCTAGCTCTGCTCTTCCAGCAAGATAACCTCCTCCTCCTCCTCCTATCTCTGCTCCTCTAGCAAGATAACCTCCTCCTCCCCTATCTTCTGCTCCTCCAGCAAGAGAACCTCCTCCTCCTCCTATCTCTGCTCCTCTAGCAAGATAACCTCCTCCTCCTCCTATCTCTGCTCCTCCAGGCAAGATAACCTCCTCCTCCTCCTCCTATCTCTGCTCCTCTAGCAAGATAACCTCCTCCTCCTCCTATCTCTGCTCCTCTAGCAAGATGACCTCCTCCTCCTCCTATCTCTGCTCTCCAGCAAGATAACCTCCTCCTCCTCCTCCCTATCTCTGCTCCTCTAGCAAGATAACCTCCTCCTCCTCCTATCTCTGCTCCTCCAGCAAGATAACCTCCTCCTCCTCCGCCTATCTCTGCTCCTCCAGCAAGATAACCTCCTCCTCCTCCTAGCTCTGCTCCTCTAGCAAGATAACCTCCTCCTCCTCCCCCTAGCTCTGCTCCTCTAACAAGATAACCTCCTCCTCCTCCTATCTCTGCTCCTCTAGCAAGATAACCTCCTCCTCCTCCTATCTCTGCTCCTCTAGCAAGATGACCTCCTCCTCCCCCTAGCTCTGCTCCTCTAGCAAGATGACCTCCTCCTCCTCCTATCGCTGCTCCTCTAGCAAGATGACCTCCACACGCTACCACACCTGATATCGTGTGATAGCGTGTGATACTATATGATACCCATGTGATAGCGTGTGATAGCGTGTGATAGCGTGTGATACTATATGATACTCGTGTGATAGCGTGTGATAGCATGTGATAGCGTGTGATACTATATGATACCCATGTGATGGCATGTGATACTATATGATACTCGTGTGATAGCATGTGATGGCGTGTGATAGCGTGTGATACTATATGATACCCGTGTGATAGCGTGTGATAGCGTGTGATAGCGTGTGATAGCATGTAGACACCCTGCTGTGTGAGCTTCATCGTGTGCTCTGGCCCTGCAGGACGGTAGCTCCGCCCTCTCCATCTCCCTGGAGGCGGGGCATAACCACATCGCCGTCCTGCTGTACGCACACCTCAACTTCTCCAAGCCCCCGTCTCCAGTGAGTCCTCACTTAGTCATCACATGATCACATTATGATCACATTAAAATAGATGAATACGTTATGTTACATGATTACATTATGATTACATTGTGATTATATTATGATGACATGATTACATAATGATTACATAATGATTACATGATTACATCATGTTGACATGATTACATAATGATTACATGATTACATTATGATTACATTATGATTACATGATTACATAATGATTACATAATGATTACATAATGATTACATGATTACATTATGATTACATTATGATGACATGATTACATAATGATTACATAATGATTACATGATTACATTATGATTACATTATGATTACATGATTACATAATGATTACATAATGATTACATAATGATTACATGATTACATTACGTAAGACTTCACTCAAATCTTTCAGGTGTCCCCCAAGTCTCCGCTGCTGGGATCCTCGCCTCCACCTGCAGATACCAAGTGATCGTCCTGACCCCTGACCCCTGACCCTGACCCCTGACCCCCGGTCGTCATTGTGACCGGGTTTGGTGACACCCACTCAGTCTACAACAACTGCTTCTTCGCACTGCAACTGACATACTGTGTGTGTGTGTGTGTCTAACTATCTCCACTATGTAACATGGTGACGTTACACATCACGGCTCGACTGGGCCCAGTTGTCACCACTCCGTGTTCTATTGGTTCTGAACACACTGACTGGACTCTCCGGATCTTCTGCGGATCGAAGGACTCTGACTAACGTTGACGATTCCATTGTATTCAGGAAATTGCATTTGACAGTTTTCATAATCATCCAACTATTGTTTATTATGTTTTTTATGATACGGAACTGTTTCTTTTTGAAGCTATATATATTTTTGTAGTATAATGAATAGTTTTACATGCGTATGTGTAGCAGCATACTGATCATACTCTGTATCACCAGCACAGCTCACAAAGTGTCCTTGATAAATCCTTACACTATCCTTACACATGTTCACCTCTTCATCATCATCAGAATAATCATGATGATAATAATAATAATAATAATAATAATAATAATACTAATACAATTTATACACAAGGCCTCTTTACAAAACAGCATTTTGTGATATTCTATGATGAATTGTCTCTCAGTCCTAATGATATGATGGTGTACTCCTATATTACTACTATACTATGATATAAACACTGATCTCTTGTCATAAAGTCTCATAATCCCCACAATGCAAAGCTGCCACTCTGTGTCTTGTGTGCAGAGGTCAGTCATGTTTTATTTTGAAGGTGATAGAAAGGTTTGGATGAGGAGGTCCCAGATAACGCTCGAGTGGTTCTGATGACGGCAACTAGGAAGTGACTTTAGTCCTTTTAAAGGATGAGATGTGTAAGATAGAAATATCAAAATAATATATGTCATTCTAAAAATGGTGCTGATGCATTAAGTCAAATTCTTTTTAAATGTGTATCAATGACAACATTCTTATTACTTCAGCATATTTTTCCCACTCTTTTAATATTCACTTTTGAGCAACAGAATTTTATAGACGAGACTGTTTTATTTAACTTTGTATACATTGGGTTTTGTACCGTTACATAATCACGTGTGTGTTGTTTAGCTGTAGAGTAGCTGACTGCTTTTGGAAAAGATATTAATAAATGTGGACTTCTTATATATTGCAAAATGTGTGTGTGTGTGTGTGTGTGTGTGTGAAGAATGTGCACATTCCAGTTGTATTTAATATCCATAACACATACATAATAATATACAATTATAATGCTTTGTAATTCAGTTCTTCATAATTAAAATAGTATAATTTAGGGTGTGCAAGTTTTTATTATATTTACCCTTATTTCCTACCTTAACGTGTTGTTTTCTACCATTAGTATTGTATTATGATATAGAGATGTACATATATCATTCTCTATATAGAGAGCTATATAGATATATATCTCATATAGAGAGAGACTATGTTATATGTGTGCTATTTGCGCTTGCCTTAGTTAGGATATCTCATTCGATCCAAAAATAACATGAAACTCTTACATATGATATGTTTGTTGCTTTTTAATGCACTGTAGGAGGGTGGACACATGACTGCAGCATGTTCAACAATCAAATTTATTGACAGATGAAATGATCCACTTTGTGTTTATCTTAGTGGTCCTCTAGTGGTACTGCTTGCTCAGGGCTGCCACCACCGTGGACAGGTACTTCTGCCAAGCCGCCTGCATGTCAGGAATGAACTTCTTGCCCATCTTGCCCGCAACCACGATGGTCAGGCAATCACACAGCAGCTGGAACACACAGACAACATATGAACTACTGAACAACTACTTACAAATGTACCTTGAGTTTTGCATTTGTATCTCAATTCGGTTTGTGTGTAATCACATTTGTAATCGTGTAAAACATTGATGTGTAAATGCGCACATAGATATGATCAATGGCTCCTACATGCTAACCCTCACCCTAACCTCTGAACTAACCCTCACCCTAACCTCTGAACTAACCCTCACCCTAACCTCTGAACTAACCCTAACCCACCAGAACATGTGTAGTTGGTACCACAGAACAGACTGTTGTCTTCTGAGGAGAAGGGCTGTTATAGTATATAAATATAATATAATATTATATAAATATAACAGGCTACTATCTATAGTCCCATTCTATAGCAATAAACACCAGCTTCACAGTGGATCTTTCTAGACATTTACAGATCTGTTTGACACATTTACAAACCTGACTACACACACACACACACAGGTTTGGAATACACATTAGCAGATTCCTGTACACGTTCACAAAGTATTTAGAGAGTATTCTGAACATCTAATGCAACACACACGCACACACACACACACACACACACACACACACTCAATTTACCCTGAAGTTGTCGGGGTCCACGTGCAGCGTCTCGGAGTGCAAGACACTCAGAGCGGCGTACGTGTTCTTGATGTTGTCCATGTTGTCCATCGCCAACTTAAGGTTGGTCAGGGCAACCACGCCGTGCTTGGCCACCTTGGGGTTGTTCAGAATGGCCGTGGTGGTGCTCAGGTCGCCGAAGTTACCGAAGTACCGCTGCGTCCAGGGATAGACAATTAAGCATCTAAAAAGAACATACAAAATTAGGTTTTATATGGGGGCAGCGTCATGGTGTTCAACTCCTAGTGTAATGCTGTGAGTCAAAGTCAAAGTGTTTTATTGTCACATGTACATCATAGCACAGGGCCATTCTGAACACTGACATCCTTGAGACATGGCAGGCGACGGTATGCAGAAAAGTAGGCAAATTAAGAGAGAAAATAGCAAGAAGACAAATTTACAAATGCAATGTTACTGTGTTTGACTCCCAGTGTAATGGTGTTAAGGTGTTTGACTCCGAGTTGAAAGGTTTTTTGAATGGGTTCAATCAACTATACTTTTTTTTTTAAACTTATAGTAAAGTAAAACTATAAATAACAGAATTGGGAAATGAGTGCGCAAAGTATACAGATATGGTAAATTAAATATGAATTCATAACCTTTTGTATAGTTGTACATTATGCAGTAAAAATGTATGGTTGTTACACACGCACACACACACACACACACACACACACACAGCCTATACATGCATTGCATATGCAGTTGCCATGTTGAAGCCTTCTTGCTTTACCTTGACAGGATGAGGGGCCCGATGACATCTATTTCAATGTTGTTCCAGACCTTCTCGACGGCCCTGCGCTCGCTGTCTGTCCACTCAACCATGATAGTAGCTCACTGACTGTTGATCTGCACGCTTCTGGGGAGTCAGGGCTCTTATATTGGCGTCATTCTCCACCTTTTTTGGCAATCTGTCAAGTGACTCAAACTAGAGACCCCTTGGCAGCGGCGGGACATGTCCCCTTATCTTCAGTGACACATGTTCAAGATATCTGGTGCCAGTTTAGGGCGATACAAGAGGCCACAATGGATGCACTGTTCATTTTACCAGTCTAATTTGTTCAGTAACGTATCAGCGGTATATGACTGCTAAATATAGTAGGTATATAGTTAGATAAAGAGTCCCACAGGCCCAACTGCAGGGTTCAGGTTAGTGTGTTGCTTAGAGCATCATTATCTGCACCAAATGGAACCACCCTTCTGCTGCCCTGCTGGAAACATTTGGTAAAGATAAGAGACAAACTGAACATGGACAGCCCATTTTGACACATTTCTTGAAAGGTTTTCAAGAATAGTTACAGTACAGTACAATTAAGACTATATTGAGTCTATATACACACACACACACACACACACACACATATATAATATGTTTCATCACAGGCCTATCGGCATACATTAATATATATATAGTATATACAGTATATATTATAGTATATATAATATAATTATATATAGTTTGTTTTAAAGCACCAGTAAGCAACTCAACAACACAAACAAGTTGCTGTCTAAACTGTAACCCAGAATCCCGCAATCTGAATCTACTGTCCAGAAAACAAGTTAACTTATTCCTATGGCAATAACTGACTTGTTTTTGCAGATACGGGAGCTCTAGTTTTTGTAGGACCCATCCACTTTTTCAGTGGAAATTAAACTTTTCGAAAACACTGCTTTCACTGTGGACTTCAGTTATACAGCAGTTTCACGTGTATTTACAACATTGCCTCAGATAGTCACCATTGAGACACGAACGGCAGGCAGCTCGGGTTAGGTGCTTCTCATGGCCTCTTCATGTGAAGGGTTGAGAAGCTGCTCTATCAGTCTTGCCACGCCTATCAATGCAACGATGACGCAGATCACAGAGATGACGAAAGGTTATCTGGTGCAGCTGTGTGGCCTGGCCCTGGTCTATCTGGTGCACCGTTGCTCTTCTATCTCAGAGGTGGACCCCGGTTACGCCCACTCCGTACTCAATATAAAAGACTGCTCTGGGCTCTGCCAGTTAGTTGTACCACAGAGTCCAATCTTACCACACTCTCCACACTCTCAAGATGAGTCTCACGTCCAAAGACAAAGCGACCGTCAAGATCTTCTGGAACAAGGTGGCTTCCAAATCTGAGGCTGTTGGATCCGATGCTCTGTCAAGGTAATCAGGACTTAATTAGCAATCAATCTATAATCAATTATACACCGGATCCATTAGAAATGATGAAGACCTGCTGCAAATTAAACAAAGTATAAAGGGTCTGTTGGGGAAAAGAAATGTAAAATAAATGATAAATGTGCTCTGCCCCCCCCCACCCCAGGATGCTGGCTGTCTTCCCCCAGACGAAGACTTACTTCAGCCACTGGAAGGACCTTAGCCCTGGCTCCCCTTCTGTGAGGAAGCATGGCAAGACCATCATGACCGGCATTGGAGAGGCTGTGACCAAGATAGACGACCTGGACAATAATCTCCTTACTCTCAGCGAGCTGCACGCCTTCCAGTTGAGAGTTGACCCCACCAACTTCAGGGTCAGTCCATCACATTGGCCTCAATGTGATCGCGATGTTCTTATGCTTATTGTTATTATTAGGAAACCTATAAGGAATGGAATTCTAGGTCTTATGATAACAGTAAATGTTGTTTCCCCTCCAGCTTCTCAACCTGAACCTCATTGTGGTTCTGGCCATCATGTTCCCAGAGGAGTTCACCCCAATGGCCCACGTGGCTGTGGATAAATTCCTGTCTGCTGTGGCTCGCGCCCTGTCTGAGAAATACAGGTAGATGCCAGCAGCCCCACAGCAAACCAAGATCACCGTGTTGGCTTCTTCCTGTTGATACCCAGCTTGGAAAAATGATGAATAAATGTTTGAATCACATGATTGTTGCTTTCCATTCATGAGAAACCACATTCATTTTTACATTTGTCCAACATCCAGCTTAGATATGTGGATCTTATGAATGATTGTGGTGTTAAAGGGTTTATTGGCTCGTTATAGTCTAATATAGGTAGAGAAGTATTATAGTTATAGTTCATATATTCAAATATGTATTTTAATAATAGGCCTCATAATAATAATAAAAGAACAACAATAATAATAATAATATTAGTAATAATAAAAGAACAATAATAATAATAATAGCAGTAATAAAAGAACAATAATAATAATAATAATAATAGTAGTAATAAAAAAACAATAATAATAATAATAGTAGTAATAAAAGAACAATAATAATAATAATAATAATAGTAATAATAAAAGAACATAATAATAATAATAGTAGTAATAAAAGAACAATAATAATAATACAAGAACAATAATAATAATAATAATAATAATAATATAGGATTTATAAAGTATTTATAATACTTTATAAAGCACCTTTCATATTGCAGCTCAAAGTGCAGCATGAGGCCTCAGGAAGTTATTAGAAGTTATAACATTCATATTCAGTGATGAAGACTTTGTTATAGCTTGTTGTTAACTTATGCTGTTTAAAAATAATATTGCTCTAAAAAAAATATAATATAACATATATAAGATATATTATATAATATATAATATATATAATATATAACAATATATATAATATATATATAATATATAATATATATGTAATATATTTTATATAAATAATAATATTATATATATATAAATTATATATTATATATCATATATTATATTATATATATATTATATTATATATATAATAATACATATATTATACATAATATAATATATATATATATAATATAATAGAGGAGGAACTACTGACTGAAGTCACGGTTGCCCTGCATTTCAATGAAACACATAACAACCCGAGTTGTTGACGGTTTATCCATGAAAAAAATGACATTTTTGCATGATTGGACACATTAGTTCTAAAACATTTAACACATTAGTTATAAAACATTCAACACATTAGTTATAAAACATTCAACACAACAGCGCGTTGTAGTTTAGTTTGCCTCGACCTCCAGTTCTCCTGTCTCTCCTCCCGAAGACCGGAAGTAAGCTCTGAGCTAACCGGAAGTGACAGTGATAACAGCAACACCTTATAGATGCCGTGAGGCTCACAATACTGCTGCTACTAGTACTAGTACCACTACGAGTACAAGTACTAGTACTAGCACTAGTAGTGGTACTACTAGTGCAGCAGACATGTATACCGACGTGGAGCTACCCGAGGAGCAGAGGTCGGTGATGGGGAGTGTATATAGTCTGGTAGTCAGTGTGTATATAGCCTGGTAGTCAGTGTGTATATAGTCTGGTAGTCAGTGTGTTATATAGTCTGGTAGTCAGTGTGTATATAGTCTGGTAGTCAGTGTGTTATATAGTCTGGTAGTCAGTGTGTATATAGTCTGGTAGTCAGTAGTGGTATATAGCCTGGTAGTCAGTGTGTATATAGATCTGGTAGTCCAGTGTGTATATAGTCCTGGTAGTCAAGTGTGTTATATAGTCTGGTAGTCAGTGTGTATATATGTCTGGTAGTCAGTGTGTATATAGTCTGGTTAGTCAGTGTGTATTATAGGGTCTGGTAAGTCAGTGTGTGTATATAGTCTGGTAGTCAGTGTTATATAGTCTGGTAGTCAGTGGTATATAGTCCTGGGTAGTCTAGTGTGTATATAGTCTGGTAGTTCAGTGTGTTATATAGTCTGGTAGTCCAGTGTGGTATATAGTCTGGTAGTCAGTGGTGTATATAGTCTAGGTAGTCAGTGTGTATATAGTCTGGTAGTCAGTGTGTATATGTCTGGTAGTCGGTGTGTTATATAGTCTGGTAATGTCAGTGTGTATATAGTCTGGTAGTCAGTGTGTATATAGTCTGTAGTCAGTGTGTATATAGTCTGGTTAGTCAATGGTGTTATATAGTCTGGTAGTCAGTTGTTATATAGTCTGGTAGTCAGTGTGTATATAGTCTGGTAGTCAGTGTGTATATAGTCTGGTAGTCAGTGTGTATATAGTCTGGTAGTCAGTGTGTATATAGTCTGGTAGTCAGTGCGTTATATAGTCTGGTAGTCAGTGTGTTATATAGTCTGGTAGTCAGTGCGTTATATAGTCTGGTAGTCAGTGTGTTATATAGTCTGGTAGTCAGTGTGTTATATAGTCTGGTAGTCAGTGTGTATATAGTCTGGTAGTCAGTGTGTTATATAGTCTGGTAGTCAGTGTGTTATATAGTCTGGTAGTCAGTGCGTTATATAGTCTGGTAGTCAGTGCGTTATATAGTCTGGTAGTCAGTGCGTTATATAGTCTGGTAGTCAGTGTGTATATAGTCTGGTAGTCAGTGTGTTATATAGTCTGGTAGTCAGTGTGTTATATAGTCTGGTAGTCAGTGTGTATATAGTCTGGTAGTCAATGTGTTATGGGTATATATTGCAGATCTGTTCCATCTAGTATGCTGGATAGATCAGTCTACCAGTTTATACAGTCCACTGTGTAGGTTGGTAGACTGATGAATCCAGTATACATCTAGGTGGACAAAAGGACAATTTTAGTCACATGACAAGTTTGAAACAGATTGTAATGGCTAATCACACTCACACCTGGTGGAATAATAGGGCCCCTTTAAACTAACTTAATACAGCAGCGGCCTGAGCACCGACCTACCGGAGGATCAGAGGTCAGCGTACCGAAGCCGCGACCCAAGCACCGACCTACCAGAGGATCAGAGGTCGGGGTACCGAAGTGGCGACCCAAGCACCGACCTACCGGAGGATCAAAGGTCGGCGTACCGAATTGGCGACCCGAGCACCGACCTACCGGAGGATCAGAGGTCAGTGTACCGAAGCCGCGACCCAAGCACTGACCTACCAGAGGATCAGAGGTCGGCATACCAAAGCGGCGACCCGAGCACTGACCTACCGGAGGATCAGAGGTCGGCGTACCGAAGTGGTGACCCGAGCAGCCCGATCAGCGTCATCCTGGTTAGCTCAGGCAGCCGTGGCAACAAGCTGCTGTTCCGATACCCCTTCCAGAGGCCTGCCGAGGGCCCGGCATCCCCAGGTAGGTTTGAGTCAGGGTCATCCCTAGGTAGGGTTAGAGTCATCCCCAGGTAGGGTTAGGGTTAGAGTCATCCCCAGGTAAGGTTAGAGTCATCCCCAGGTAGGGTTAGGGTTAGTCATCCCCAGGTAGGGTTAGGGTTAGTCATCCCCGGTTAGGGTTAGAGTCATCCCCAGGGACGGTTAGGTTTAGAGTAATCCCCAGGTAAGTTTTAGGGTTCGAGTCATCCCCAGGTAGGGTTAGGGTTAGAGTCATCCCCAGGGATGGTTAGGTTTAGAGTAATCCCCAGGTAATTTTAGGGTTCGAGTCATCCCCAGGTAGGGTTAGGGTTAGAGTCATCCCCAGGGATGGTTAGGGTTAGAGTCCTTGAACACTGACTGATGAGGGTCTAGCAGGTTGTTTTGAGAGAGACAGGAGGATAGTTGGGTAGAGACAGCACCTTCTAGGGTTTTGGAGAGGAATGATAGGAGAGATACAGGCCTGTAGTTTCGTACGTCGGTGGTGTCCAGGGTGGGTTTCTTGAGGATTGGCTTGATTCTGGCAATCTTGAAGGTGGTCGGAAACAGGCCTGGATTGAGGGAGGTGTTGATTAGGGTGGTGAGGAAGGGAAGGATGTCGCCCTAAATGTCTTGGAGAATGGAGGATGGGATTTGGTCAGGGGGGCAGGTGGTGGTGTGGTTGGATGTCACAAGCCTGTTGACTACTTCCAAACCAAATACCAACTGGTTTCTTGTTTTGTACATGTTGGTGCTATCTGCTGGGTTCAATGTGTTTCAATGTCATAGTAACATAAGACTGTTTTCTGTCAAGCTAAACAGCGAAGTCCATATGCGTTGATGAACGCGACTGGGGATGTGCTTGAAGATCAGGATGGAGACTCAAGGTAAAGGATCTTGGTTATTGCCTCCAGTTGGAAATGTCCAGGACTGTTAAATGTTAATGCAGATGTCCGAATGGAGCTGTTATGTGTTAGCTGTGTTCTTCTTGCTGAGCTGCTGTGTGGAAAGAACTATTGGTTTGTCACCGTGAAGTGTTGATGTGATGTGTGTCTGAGGGTCATTATATACGAATATGGACATTTCAAGTAGCAATTATGGACTCAAAGTAGTCTTCCTTTCTCACTGACATTTAAAACCTCATATTCTATAATTGAATATCTTATCGTATTGAATTTATACGATACAACTGGGTATCACGATAAGTCTATGTTCATTTCATGACTATACAATACCCTTGACCTCAAGACTGGACCTAAATTCATCTCGAACCTATAACTCAATTAGTCTAGTCTCACTGACCTTCTAAATCACCTTGCATTCCCACTTGAATATTAGTCAAATGTATACAGTATTTATTCCTATTCAGAGAAAAATGGTTAGCCTATAGTGTGACAAAATAGATAATATATATAAATATATAGGGTGACTACAAACATGCAGGATTTTGCCATCTGTCAGTACTTTGCCAAAGTAAGGTTTTTATTTAATCTGTCAGTACTTTGCCATAGTAAGGTTTTTATTTAATCTGTCAGTACTTTGCCATAGTAAGGTTTTTATTTAATCTGTCAGTACTTTGCCATAGTAAGGTTTTTATTTAATCTGTCAGTACTTTGCCATAGTAAGGTTTCTATTTTATTTTCAGTTTGCTCTTCTTATTTTGCTTACGGCTAATTTCAGGGAGCAAACTGGGCTAAGTGACGAACAGTTGGTATCAGGGTAAGAGCGTGTCCTGCCCCAAGCTCTTCCTCTGGATAGATCAGCCCAGTCTTCCTCCTCACAGCCCAACCAGAGAATCCTTGCGTCGCCTCTGTTCAATTAATCTGTAATTTGGGTGAAATCTCTTACTAGTAATTTCTGTAAAATAATATTGTTTAACATTTAATTCAATGTTAATTCATTTTTATTTCACTATACCTGTGTAAAACCTATGTTGCAACTTCCGATGGATAGATGGATATATATAATATATAATAATGTGTATTTATATATATATACTGTATATATAAACAAAAAGGATTAGCAACTTAATTACCTTTTAAAAAAAAAAACACTAGCTGGATGGGGTAAGTCTGGAGTATACTTACTCTTTAACATTACCCCGTTATATACTAACTCTTTAATGTATTTTGTAATGTTGTGATTCTGTAATTAGTGATTGTATTCTGTTAATCTGGCAGCATGGGCTACAACAAGCATGACTCACATTTCTTCCCGTCCTTCGCTGGGGCCCCAGCCACTGTTCAGCCTTCTCCTACCCATTCTCTTAATTCTCTCTTAAAACATCTTTTGTTAAGGTTCTCCGACATTATCCTTGCCACAATCCTCGCCACCAAGTCGGACATCTGTGGGAAGAAGTTTGAGCTGAAAATAGACAATGTGCGTTTTGTGGGGCACCCTACCCTCCTGCAGCACCCACATATCATCCAGGTAATGGGTGCAGCGCATGATTCCTTCAAGGTTTGGAGTTGGGCCTCGGGCTAGGGTTGGAGGTTAGGGTTAAGGGATAGGGGCTAAGGTTAGAGGTTAGTGTTGGAGGCTAGGGTAAGAGGCTAGGGTTAGGGGCGAAGGTTGGATGTTAGGGGTAAGAGTTAGGGGCTAGGGTTGGAGGCTAGGGTTAGGGGCTAGGGTTAGAGGGTTTCGGGCGGGGGTTAGGGGCTAGGGTTAAGGTTCGGGGCTAGGGTTAGAGGCTAGGGTTAGGGGTAGAGGGTTTGGGGCTAGGGTTAGAGGTTAGACGGTTAGGGGCTAGGGTTAGGGGCTCGGATTAGAGGGTTAGGGTCTAGGGTTGGAGTTAGGAGAAGGTGAAAACGGGTTAGAGGGTTAGGGGCTAGCGTTAAAGTGTTAGGGGCTAGGGTTAAGGTTTGGGGCGAGGGTTAGAGGGTTAGAGGGTTAGAGGCTAGGGTAAGTGTTGGGGGGGGGGGAGGGGTGGTTAGAGGGTTAGAGGCTATAATTAATGGTTAGGGGCTAGGTTTAGAGTTAGGCAAGGAGCTGTCCTAACTCTGATAATGTAAATAATATTGGGTGAGACCATGTTTTTGACTTGGGAACAGAAACATTGTCAGTGAGAGACAGTAACTGCTGTTTGGAGTGTGTCCACATGGGCAGTTAGAAAAAATGTAGTTTAATGTTAATTTATTGTCTGTGCCTTCTGTAGTTTGATCCTATTTAAACTTTTTCCTCCATCTACTAGGTTTCCAAATCTGATCCTTCTCCAAAGAGAGAGATGCCGACCATGATCCTGTTTAATGTGGTGTTTGCCCTGAGGGTATGATCATACTATAATACTAATTATTATAATACTAATAATACTACTACGACTAATAATAATAACTAGAAAACGCAATTTATGAAGAAACTGCAGTGTGAATGCTGTATGTTGAAAGGCTGACGCTAAACTGAATTGCTGCCTTGAATTTGGAGTGAAGGACTATGAAGAATTGGAAATCTGAATCACCTGTTTTTAATATTTTTAATGAGGTTTGTAGCTGAAAGTATGAATGAGTAATGAAGAGTTGAAATGCTTGAAGGTGGCTGAAAAAACAGACTTTTTGAACATTTGAGGCTGCAGTTGGTGGGCACTCCTGTCGCTCCGAGGCTCATAAATCCAAAAGTATAAGGCCGTTTGTTACCGTAAAAAGTATGAATGTTATGAATTTTGAATTCATGTGTGAACCCTAACCCCCAGAGTGAGGGGGTTACCTAACCCTAACCCCCAGAGTGAGCGGGTTACCTAACCCTAACCCCCAGAGTGAGGGAGTTACCTAACCCTAACCCCCAGAGTGAGGGAGTTACCTAACCCTAACCCCCAGAGCGAGGGGCTCTCAGCTTTCTGCTGAGTCACCTTCTGTTGGGAAAGTGCAAGTCATGCTCACTAATCTGTCTGCCTGCAGCCGACTGTCACCACCTACGGGTTCCTCGGTGCGTGTCCTTGACCCTAACACTGACAGAGGCATGACCCTAACCCTGACCTCAGCATGATCCTGACCCTAACACTGACAGAAGCATGACCCTAACCTCAGCATGATCCTGACCCTAACACTGACAGAAGCATGACCCTAACCTTGACCTCAGCATGACCCTAACACTGACAGAAGCATGACCCTAACCTTGACCTCAGCATGACCCTAACACTGACAGAAGCATGACCCTAACTCTGGCCTCAGCATTATCCTGACCCTAACCCTGACCTCCGCATGACCTTGACCCTAACCCTGACCTCAGCATGACCCTGACCCTAACCCTGACCTCAGCATGACCCTAACCCTAACTCTGTCCTCGGCATGACTCTGACCTCAGCATGACCATGACCTTAACCCTGACCTCAGCATGACTTAGACCCTAACCCTGACATGACCCTGACCATGACCATAAACCTAACTAACCACAACTCCACAAGATCCACAACCACAAGATTCAAGAATTGTATTCATCACGTACACATACAGGACATGCAGTGAAAGGAAAAATGGCGATCCTCAGCGGAATGTCTAACTGTAAGCAGTGCTATGCATCTAGCAACAATAATGCAGAGAATGAAGTCAAGGAGCAGCAGTATGAGCAGTTACCAACCAGTTATCAACCGCTTCTATCATCCCCCAACACAAGCTGCTCCTTATCATGGGGGATATGAAAGCCAAAGTGGGAAGTGACAACTCTGCTGCGGCGTGATGAATGACAACGCCCAGGAACACGAACCATTCTCAAGCATAAGAATATTCACAAGCTAACTTGTAGGTCTCTCGATGGTCGAACTGTTAACCAAATCGATCCCTCCAGGATGTAAGAGTAACAGTGATCACTACATGGTCACAGCAGTCATCAAGCCTAACCCTGACCTGACAGTGATCACTACATGGTCACAGCAGTCATCAAGCCTAACCCTGACAGTGATCACTACATGGTCACAGCAGTATCAAGCCTAACCCTGAACTCCTGACCCTACCCTGACAGTGACACTACATTACAGCATCATCACCTAACCCAACAGTGATCCTACATGTCACAGCAGTCACAAGCCTAACCCTGACCGCTAACCCCTGACAGTGGTATCCACGTACATTGGTCACAGCAGTCAATCAAGCCTAACCCTGACCCTGACCCTAACCCTGACAGTGGATCACTACATGGTCACAAGCAGTCATCAAGCCTAAACACTGACCCTGACCCTTAACCCTGACCCCTTCATGGGGTATATGTATTTGTGGATGGGGTAATGTGTTCGTGGATGGTTTAATGTTATTGTGGATTGGGGTAATGTATTGTGGATGGAGTATGTATTGTGGATGGGGTAATGTGTTGTGGATGGGGTAATGTGTTGTGGATGGGGTAATGTTATTGTGGATTGGGGTAGTGTATTGTGGATGGGGTAATGTGTTGTGGATGGGGTAATGTGGCTGGGGTAATGACCAGTGGTTCTCCCCTGCAGGCCAACGCTGAGCCGGCCCTCATCAGCTCGGTCCACAGGCTGTCTCAGCGCGTGGCCGTGGCTCTGCAGCACGAGGAGCACCGCTGCCAGTACCTGACCCGGCAGGCCAAGCTGATGCTGGCCGTGCAGGACGAGGTCTCCAGCATCACGGAGAGTGAGGCTCTCTCCTGACCTCTGACCTCTGTGGCCGCTGTTTACTCCACCACAAACACGCCAACTCTAAGGTTCAAATTGCTAAGTGTCAACGGTAAATGTGGTGATTGTACATCTGAGCTTGAATGTTTTTGTGTGATGCCAGCTAATGGAAGCCCACAGTTCTCCCTTCCGCCAGATTCTTCCCAAATGTAAGCTGGCTCGTGACCTGAAGGAGGCATATGACAGGTGCTCTCTACTTACTCTACTCTATCCTACCCCTAGCCCCTAGCACCTACACCTACCACTACCCCCTAGCCCTTACCCCCTAACCCCTAACCCCTTACCCCTAGCCCCTACCCCTAGCCCCTAACCCCTTGCTCTTACCTTAACCCCTACCTCCTAGCCCCTAACCGCCATCATCTAGAAAATAAAGATAAATGAACATGATTAATGTGTATTCATGCTAAAGAGACCTGATCTCTTGTGTTGTAGTCTTTGTACCACAGGAGTAGTGAGGCTGCCACATTAATAGCTTGGCTGGAAGTGAGCTTCTGTTTGCCTCATAAGATTCACCGCATCGGAGGGCACTACATCCACCCCGGAGGCGTTGGAGCACAGCGCTCAAGGCAATACGGTCCGTTGTTCTATTGGCTTCTTAGGATATTATTATTTCATATATTATTGGAATGTTTATATTTTGTACATTCTGTTAGGTCTTCATCGACACTTCATAGAACTAACAGAAAGGGCATTTTAATGTAGTTCAGGTGTAAATCGAACATTTTTGATGCCAAACATCTAGAGAAGAGTATTTAGTGCCACCTATTGGTCACGCATGAGTGCTTGAAATTTGTTCTATTCAAATTCTCCTATACGGTCTCTTTTGACAAAATGCACTTACTGTAAATGTAAGTATGAAATGAAAAACACATCAGTCAATATACAATATCATGAATAATACACGGTGGAATAGTTTGGATGAAATAGTCTTAAGATCATTCCATTCATTTCATTAATTTATTCTTATTGTGGTAAGTGTTACAAATGTAACAGTAAATTTGTAAGACATTGTCACTGACTTGTATTTTATAATGTCTATATATTGTATAATAAATAACACTTAAAAAAGAGACTGAATGCCTGTGTGATTGGTCCAGGCCGTACCACGCTCTGCTGCTATGGACAGCGAGAAGGCCCTGTTAAGCCAGCTCCCGCTGGACTCCTCCCCTGCCGTGGTCAGGCTCATTAAGACCTGCTCACCTGTTAAGAACCTGCAGCAGCTAGCGCAGGACGCAGACCTCGCCTTGCTCCAGGTACAGCACCTTCTCAATATATATACATGGTATAACCCTCAGTATCACGTGCAATATTAAATTACTACCCCACATCATGTGCAAATACTCTCAATACTCATGTGCAATAATAATTTAACTACCCAACATCATGGTGCAATACTCTCAAATACCATGTGCAATATTAATATTACTACCCAACATCATGTGCCAATACTCTCAATAACATGTGCTATATTAATATTACTACCCAACATCATGTGGCCATACTCAATACTTTTGGTATACTTCACCTATATTTTATACTCCATAGCTAGGACTTAGACCTACATTGTACATCTGTTATTTTATTGTATATTCAACTGTTTCATTTTCTTTGTTTTACTTGGTATGCTATGCCAACCTGTCACAAGACAGTTCTATCTTACTCTCTACAAAACATTTAAATAAACGGTTTACCTTTCAATTATATTCATATTTTATACTTTCAGATATTTCAAAATCGCGTCACACTTGGTGTACTGGGGAAAAGCCATCATCATCTACCCACTGTGTGAAAACAACGTGTACATGCTGTCCCCGCATGCAGATATCTGCCTGTAGGTGTCAGTACTCCTAACTCCTAGTGAATGAACTGCATGAGTCTGCCTGTAGGTGTCAGTACTGAGTACTAGTGGGGCGGCTGCATGAAAGTGTGTGTGTGTGTGTGTGTGTGTGTGTGTGTGTGTGTGTGTGTGTGTGTGTGTGTGTGTGTGTGTGTGTGTGTGTGTGTGCTGCTGTGTGTGTGTGTGGTTGTGTGTGTGTGTGTGCGTGTGTGCGTGTGTGCGTGCGTGCGTGCGTGCGGCGGGCAGCAACGTAATGTGGACCTACATATGGCCGTGTTCATAGGAACTTTAACCAGGAAATGGGAACCTTTGTTCAGAGAAACCTCTTGGGGTCTAAATTCTGTTCTGGGTATTTATTTAGCCCCCTAAAGGTACTTTCAAAAAGTACAAGAACTTTGAAGGTGGGGCTTGAAGCGCTGAACATTTCTCCATCTGTCGTCTGACAGTCAGCAATCATAAAACCTCTTTTTAGATCAGACATGTAACAAATAAATGTCACCGAAAAGCTTTGTGCTTTCAAGACATCCAAAGTGCTTTAATACGATAAGAATCATGTCAGGGAAACAGACCTCCTCTAGCCTCGTGGAGACAAGCGTAGCCCTTTCACCACAATATCCTTCAAGTGTAAAATAGTTAGTGAATGGTAGTTCGCTGATGAGGGCATTATTATTAGTGGGTCTCCATGTGCATTTGGAGCATTCTTTAATACATCGCTGTTTCGGGGATGTTAGTTGCATCCAAACATTTCATATGTCAGAGGTCTAAGTTGCCTAATGTTCATGGGTCTTTAGACAGTGGTGGAAATGGGCTGTAGTGAAGTAGTTCCTGAGACTAAAAGTCCTGGGTACTTTAGGTGATCTGATATTGCATTGTGTGTAGGTACTCCCCATTGGCCGAGCTGTTTGCTCAACAGTACCCGGGTCATGACCTGCCGTCTGTATTGGCTAAGTTCTCGCTGCCCGTCTCTCTGGCTGAGTTCAGGAACCCTCTGGAGACCCCGGTACAGGAGGTAGGTCACACACACACACACACACACACACACACACACACACACACACACACACGCACACGCTTAGGGTTAGTTAAAGGGTTAGGGTTATCTTTGCCTGAAGACGGTAATTCATTGTGCTTCGGTAGAAAGAGCTCATCACTACAATTTATGCACACAACTTTCATTTTATCTCAATTTCCATCTGGAAGCTTTTTAAATCTGAAGTTTCCTTTCATGTCATGTCATTCAGTCATGTTAGCTGCGTTTGCACATTTCATACATTTTTTTTACGCATTTAGGTTCCCAGATGAATCGCAAGCCTTAATGCCTTACAGTATATATATATTAGGATGGTTCATCTGTAGCCTCACCAGGGCCTTCTATTATTCAGGGTCAGGATTGTCTTCTTCATGTGATGTGACTGTGTGACAGGCCCTGCTCATCCAGATGGTGGTGTGGATGCTGCAGCGCCGCCTGCTGGTGCAGCTGCACACCTACGTCTGCCTGCTGGTGGCTCCCAGCGAGGACCAAGACCCCCCCCTGGTGGCCCGGGTCGGCACCCGCAGCCTCAGCACCCCCAGTGCACTCAGCTTTGGTTCCCCGAGTACGGCCTTGTAATGCCATCTTGATGTTATATAATGAATAATGAATATCAGTTACCAGTTAGTAACCCTAACCCTGGCAGGGCAGCAACGCTAACCTCTCCTAGAACAGTCTAACCCTAACCTCTCCTAGAACAGTCTAACCCTAACCTCTCCTAGAACAGTCTAACCCTAACCTCTCCTAGAACAGTCTAACCCTAACCTCTCCTAGAACAGTCTAACCCTAACCTCTGCTAGAACAGTCTAACCCTAACTCTAACAGTCTAACCCTAACCTCTCCTAGAACAGTCTAACCCTAACCTCTGCTAGAACAGTCTAACCCTAACCTCTGCTAGAACAGTCTAACCCTAACCTCTGCTAGAACAGTCTAACCCTAACCTCTCCTAGAACAGTCTAACCCTAACCTCTCCTAGAACAGTCTAACGCTAACCTCCCTAGTCTGTCTGTCACAACAGTGTGTATGTGTGTGTGTGTCTAGCCAGCAGTGATGACATGACCCTGACGAGTCCCAGTGTGGAGAACTCGAGTACTGAGCTCCTCCCTGGAGGAGACTCTCCTCTGAACAAGAGGATGACCGAGACTCTGCTGGCCAGCCTGACGGAGCGAGAGAGGCAAGTGATCCTTAGTGCACCGGCCGCACAGAACCCAGAGGACCTCCGCATGTTCGCCAGGTAACCCTCAACCCCAACCCTGTTCGCCAGGTAACCCTCAAACCTAACCCCAACCCTGTTCACCAGGTAACCCTCAACCCCAACCCTGTTGGCCAGGTAACCCTCAACCCCAACCCTGTTCACCAGGTAACCCTCAACCCTAACCCCAACCCTGTTCACCAGGTAACCCTCAACCCTAACCCCAACCCTGTTCACCAGGTAACCCTCAACCCCAACCCTGTTGGCCAGTTAACCTCAACCCACCCTGTTCACCATGTAACCCTTGCCCCAACCCTAACCCTGTTTGGCCAGGTAACCCCCCAACCCCAACGGCCAGGTAACCCACAACCTAACCCTTCTCCCCAGGTAACCCTCAACCCTAACCCTTAACCCTGTTCACTTGTTAATAAGTGCACTACTAACCCTACTAACCCTGTTCACTTGGTAATATAGTGTGTGTGTGTGGTCTCCTCAACCTGCCCAGACTGCTGCAGTACTTCAGGGGTCACCACCACCTCGAGGAGATCATGTACAACGAGAACATGAGGCGCTCGCAGCTAAAGACGCTGCTCGACAAGTTCCGCAATGTGCTGGTGGTCACCAACCATGAAGACCCAATCGTGTCCATCTTCCAGTCCCCTATGGAGACCCCGGCGTGAGGCCTTCTGATCTCAACAAGACGACAAGTCAAACAAGCAGATTATGAGTGTGTTTAGGTGAATAAATTATTTTTATATATATTATTCAATCATGTCTGAAACTTTTTCCTCTTGAAGTGACAGGGAAAGGTTAGATGTTAACCCAGATGTCTTAGAGCAGGAAGACAAGAACTCCAGTGTTTAGCACCCCTGGGACGCTTCAAACATCTGGGAAATCGGTGAGTTATCTCAACAAACGAAAAGACAGATTCTGAACAAACTTGAATTGAAAGACTTTTCTGAATGGACAACGAAGAGTCTTTGAATATTCATCTTTAATCATATCGCCAACAGTTGTATGTTGCAATTCATTTGGGGCTCCGCCTCTCAGCCTCCCGGTTCACCACGCTCACACACGTGTTCCCCAGGAGGTAAAAGCGTAAGGGTTTCTGGGCCCACTCCCCGTGAGGCGATATCCCCACGCGGGCTGCCGCCACCACCGCCCTCTCAGGTTGTTTTACGGATGGACTCGTGGAATCCGGCCAGTCGTGCTCCAGCCACACCTCGGGGTCGGCGGCCAGATCCCGGCGGTCGAAGAGGCGTGTTATGTCTAGGGCTTGGCACAGTTTAGCGGGCCCATTGCAGAGCAACTTGTCCTCTAAGGGCTGTGCTTGCACCTGGTCCCTGGCCTGCACCCGGCCCCTGGGCTGCACCCGGCCCCTGGGCTGCACTTGGCCCCTGGCCTGCACCTGGCCCCTGGCCTGCACCCGACCCCTGGCCTGCACTCGCAGGGCCCTCATGGTGGACTGACCCTGCAGGGGCTCCAGGGAGCGCAGGAGCACTGCAGCACCTTCTCCTACACACACGCACACACACACACTTAAAAACATAGAACCACTTGACACTATCTTTTTGTTTTAATCACAGGTAACAGGTGGGTATTTATAAAGAGAGGAAAGAAACAGGCCCACTAGAACTGTGTGTGTGTGTGTGTGTGTGTGTGTGTGTGTGTGTGTGTGTGTGTGTGTGTGTGTGTGTGTGTGTGTGTGTGTGTGTGTGTGTGTGTGTGTGTGTGTGTGTGTGTGTGTGTGTTGTGGAGTTATGTTTTATTACATTAGTGATGTTTAATGGAGGGTAGGGCTGTCAGGGTTACCTTCACTGGATATGTTCATGCACAGGTAGACACCGTAGATCTGATACACATAGATGGTTCCTGGCTTCATGAACATGGCTGCGTTCCTCTCCCGTCCGCCTCCCCCTGCTGAGTGGGAGGCGCTGTCCTCACCCCCGAGGTAAGCCTTCAGTCTCCACCACCCTCCCCCGCAGCTCAGTGCCATCTGCACGCCGCCGCACCAACACCTGGGGTCAGGGGTCATATCAGGGTTAGGCCTCATGTAAGAGTTAGATAGGGCTCATAAGGTTTAGGGTTAGATATTCACTCAACTAAATAATGAGAAAACCAAATGCATACATATCAACTTGTACTTCATAAACAATCCTATTTTTAATAAACTTGTATCATCCATACAAACCTTGCCTAGGAGACCTCTGGCCAAATCAATGCAAGGTTGGTGGAAGAAGTTCTTTCCAAGTCTGGACTTGGAGAGAATTGAAATCTGCTTTGAAATAAGGACTGCTCTGCTCCTGGGAAGTGACTTCATGGTGTACTTCATCATCGCTGATATGCTGAGGGTTAGGAGGTATTGATGCTAGATGGTCTTTGCTGTCTTCCAGCTTCCTCTTCCTCCCTGCCATGACACTAGACAGGGTTAGTTCGCTTACGGCCCAGACACTAGAGTCTAGACCCCAGACCTAGACCCCAGACCCTAGACCCTAGACCCCAGACCCCAGAGTCTAGACCCCAGACCCTAGACCCCAGACGCCTCTTAACCAGCCTACTGTGTGTGCATGAATACAAATAGTATTCATGCATCAAGTGCTGTAAATAAATGGAGGAGACAGGAAGTAGCTTAGCTTGTGGAGGTTAGCTTCTGGAGGAGACAGGAAGTAGCTTAGCTTGTGGAGGTTAGCTTCTGGAGGAGACGGGTGCATCCTATTTGCTTTCCGAGGTAATTGACTTTAACCCGCAAGAGGTCAAGGAAAGGAAAGAAGGAGGCTTGTTAGGAAAGGAGAGAAGAAGACTTGTTAGGAAAGGAGAGGAGTAGACTTGTTAGGAAAGGAGAGAAGGAGGCCTTGTTAGGAAAGGAGAGAAGGAGACTTGTAAGGAGACAAATGCGCTGCGAAAGAGAATCCGGCCGCACGGAGTGACGTCATCAGTATGAGACGCGCTCCGCTGGTGAAACTACAACAAAAAACTACAATGATGGAGGATGGACTACAAAAAATACCTTACGTTATAAATATATGAGTTCAGGTCTGTGTAGGGTCTGTGTGTAGGGTCTATGTGTAGGGTCTAGGGTCTATGTGTAGGGTCTGTGTGTAGGGTCTAGGGTCTATGTGTAGGGTCTGTGTGTAGGGTCTAGGGTCTATGTGTAGGGTCTGTGTGTAGGGTCTAGGGTCTATGTGTAGGGTCTGTGTGTAGGGTGGGTATTAGGTGTGCTAGGTCTAGGGTCTATGTGTAGGGTCTGTGTGTAGGTCTGTGTGTCGGGTCTAGGGTCTATGTGTAGGGTCTGTGTGTAGGGTCTATGTGTAGGATCTGTGTGTAGGGTCCTATGTGTAGGGTCCTAGGGTCCTATGTGTAGGGTCTGTGTGTAGGGTCTAGGGTCTATGTGTAGGGTCTAGGGTCTATGTGTAGGGTCTGTGTGTAGGGTCTAGGGTCTATGTGTAGGGTCTGTTGTGTAGGGTCTGTGTGTCGGGTCTAGGGTCTATGTGTAGGGTCTATGTGTAGGATCTGTGTGTAGGGTCCTGTGTGTAGGGTCTGTGTGTAGGGTCTATGTGTAGGGTCTGTGTGTAGGGCAAGAGGTGGGCAAACTACATTTACATTTACATTTAGGGCATTTGGCAGACGCTTTTTATCCAAAGCGACTTACAAAGAGTACATTTGTTGAAGGAGAGGCAGCAATATATCAACTGTGGTACCTGAGATAAGAATAGATCAGGTTTAGAGCATTCCTATTTACGAGACGAATAGAAGAGTTTCATAATTGCCAAGTTGTCTGCATAAGTAGCTGGGCAGGCGTGCAATTCTAAGCATGATACAACATCTGAGAATGAACAACAATGCTAAGTGCCATTAATAAGTGTTAAGACATATAAACACGCAGGTTAGTGCTGGGGGGGGGGGGGGGGGGGTTATGTAGAGTCCAGGTGAACTCTGAACAGGTGGGTCTTGAGTCTCTTGCGGAAGCTGCCGAGCGACTCGGGCTGTCCTGACATGAGCCGGGAGCTCATTCCACCACTGCGGAGCCAGAACCGTGAAGAGTTGGGGACTTGGAGAGCGATGTTTGGCTGTTTTTAGTGAAGGCGGTACCAGTCGTTTGGCAGAAGTTGCCGAGCGGAGTGCTCGGGCTGGGGCGTAGGGTCGGACTAATTTTTGGAGGTAGGTAGGGGCGGTTCCGTTGACAGCCATGAAAGTCAGTACCAGTGTCTTGAATCGAATGCGAGCGATTACCGGGAGCCAGTGGAGGTTGCGGAAGAGGGGGGTTACATGGGAGAATTTAGGTAGGTTGAACACGAGGCGTGCTGCTGCGTTCTGGATGCGTTGTAAGGGCTTGATTGTTGAGGCGGGGAGTCCAGCCAGGAGAGAGTTGCAGTAGTCGAGACGAGTGATAACGAGCGCTTGGACCAGGATCTGCGCTGCTTCACGTGTGAGGAAGGGCCGGATCTTGGGGATGTTGTAGAGAGCAATTCTACAAGATCGGGCCACAGAGGTAATGTTGGCGTTGCAGGACAGCCGGTCATCCAATACCACGCCAAGGTTCCTTGCCGTGGGTGCAGGGGAGACTTCGATGTCCTCGATGGTGACAAGTAGGTCCATCTGAGGGCAGTCTTTACCCGGTATGAAGAGAAGCTCAGTCTTGTCGAGGTTGAGCTTCAGGTGGTTGGCGGTCGTCCATCTGCTGATGTCGGCCAGGCATTTTGCGATGCGGTGTTGCGATGTGGGTGTCTGAGGGGGGGAAGGAGAGAAACAGTTGGGTGTCATCAGCATAGCAGTGGTAGGAGAAGCCGTGGGATGTGATTACAGAGCCGAGAGATCTAATGTATAAAGAAAACAGAAGGGGTCCCAGTACTGAGCCTTGGGGTACTCCGGTGTCAAGGGTGCAGGGTCTGGACAGGGAGCCATTCCATGTGACCTGATAAGTGCGATCTGTCAGGTAGGAGGTGAACCAGGATAACGCAGTTCCAGTGATGCCAAGCTCTGCCAGGGTGGAGAGGAGAATCTGGTGGTTCACTGTGTCGAAAGCGGCGGACAGGTCAAGGAGGATGAGCACGGATGAGAGGGAAGAGGTTCTGGCGTCGCGAAGGGACTCTGATACTGCAAGCAGGGCCGTCTCCGTGGAGTACGCCGCTTTGAAGCCTGACTGATGAGGGTCGAGCAGGTTGTTCTCGGAGAGATAGGATGATAGTTGGGTGGAGACAGCACGTTCTATGGTTTGGAGAGGAATGATAGGAGAGACACAGGTCTGTAGTGTCGGACGTCGGTGGTGTCCAGGTGGGTTTCTTAAGGAGTGGCTTGATTCTGGCGGCCTTGAAGGCAGTCGGAAACAGGCCCGAAGTGATGGAGGTGTTAGTTAGGGTGGTGAGGAAGGGAAGGATGTCGCCCGAGATGTCTTGGAGAAGAGAGGATGGGAAATTGGGTCAAGGGGGCAGGTGGTGGCATGGTTGGATGTCACAAGCCTGTTGACTTCTTCAGAGGAGAGGGGGTTAAAGCAGGTAAGGCTGGTAGGGGTGGGTGAAGGGGGAGTGGGGGAAGAAGCAGGGGTGAAAGAGGAGGTAATGTCCTTCACCTTCTTTGTAAAGTAGGTGGCAAAGTCATCTGCTGAGAGGGAGGAGGGAGGAGGAGGGGGAGGGAGGGTTGAGGAGGGAGGGAGAACATGGAAAAAGTTTCCTGGGGTTGGAGGCGGAAGAGTTGATCTTTGTAAAGATAGAAGGCAGATTTGGCTGCTGACACAGTAGAGGTGAAACCATGAGAGGAGGTGTAGGTAGTGAGAGAGATCATCAGCAGAGTCAGATTTTCTCGCATTTTCTCTCAGCTGCCCGCAACTCCTGTTCTATGAGCCCGCAGAGTTTCGGACAGCCAGGGAGGTGGAGGAGAGGCTCGTGCTGGTCTGGAGATAAGTGGACAGAGTGAGTACGGCCCCCAAACCTACCAAACATACCAAACTTACCAACCTACCAAACATACCCTGCATACCAAACATACCCTGCATACCAAACCTACCAAAACATATCAAACCTTACCAAACCTACCCGCCCAAATCCCAAAGGGCGCAGAAAATACCCGAGAGCCCAGTATGATCGATCCATCAGAAATCCTCACATCATTTTTTCTTTGTCATTCACCTGGCCACAACGTCCTCGATGAATATTCCCTTATAGGCTTTTTCCCACACTTGAATATGTTAGGCCCAGGGTTATTCAATGTCAGTGATGGTCACACTGTAAAGCTTGGAGACTCCGAGTTAACGTTCTCGATTATGAATATTTACTTGGTCGATCTTTTAAAACTGGGTCCAAGAGGTCGAAAAAAGGACAGCTTTGTCGTGCTGCACCCGAGCAGGCATTATTGTCCTTCGCAGCCTTATAATCTTTCTTGATTTTTGTACGTTTATCTTTTAGTTGGCCAGGTGTGCGGTGGTATCCTGCCTGTTAACTGCCAGTTCACGAAATACTCTGCTGTTCCTCACAGAAACATCCAGCTTATCCTGTACTGACCAGAGTTGTAGAAACAACTTTGTCTCGTCATTACTCCACTTTGTTCATTTACCATCTTTGGAAAAAATTTCGCGATTAGCTAACTGGCTAGTATCTTCAGACGGTTGACTTTCCTCTGGCTCAGATGGTCAACATGACCTTCAGATGGTCCAGATGACCTTCAGATGTGTGTGTGATTAGCGCGTTAATATTTAACTGAGGTGAGGTTGCGGTCTGTGGTTGGATAGATAGTCGTCATATCGCTGTTACGTTCTAACCCAACAATGTTTCACACTAGTGTCTTGGCACTGTAACTTCAGGCTGCAATAAAAAGAGTTTTGTGCTAAAATCAAGGAAATATATCATATCAGCATCATCAGCCACAAAGAAAAGGGAAATATGAAGCCAGGGTGTGCTCAGCTGGATGAAGCCATTCATAAGGCACCATACATAGGTTTAGATGAGTCCACTGATGTGTCTGACGATGCTCAGCTGTTAGTTTATGTAAGGTTCTTCAACGAGGTGAAGAAAGAAAATAACATTTATTTATTATTAGAGCACATATAGTATTTATAATCCCTCTGGTTCAATAAATATTGTTATATTATTGAATTGTACTTCATTTATTTGATTTAACTACATAGTGGCAGCCTATAGATGTTGATACGATTACTAGGCTACTTCAATATACAGTATATGTAAGGGTCAGCGTTTTCGTTTTTTACTGATTTTCACCAAAAAATACCCGCAATTTTAAAAGGAGTTAAAAGTTGTTCCTGTTCGTGTGAGATGATTCATCTCCGGGTATTTTTCAGTGAAAATTGGTAAAAACGATGATGTAACAGTGCCCTCTTGTGGCGAGGCGTGCTGGATGGCTCGGAACAAGCTTCCGGAGATAGTGGCGAAGCGGAGAGAAAACGCAAACAAGCTGCTGATTACGCAGCAGATCAGATTCACTTGAAGTGGTTAAAAAAACAACAACGAAACAACTGAAGAGCGCATTCAAAGAGTTTAGAGAGCTCATTTACACTAACAAGTTTAGAGAGCTCATTTACACTAACAAGTTTAGAGAGCTCATTTACACTCACAAGTTTAGAGAGCTCATTTACACTAACAAGTTTAGAGAGCTCATTTACACTCACAAGTTTCGAGAGCTCATTTACACAAAGAAGTTTAGAGAGCTCATTTACATGAAGAAGTTTAGAGAGCTCATTTACACTAACAAGTTTAGAGAGCTCATTTACACTAACAAGTTTAGAGAGCTCATTTACACTCACAAGTTTCGAGAGCTCATTTACACAAAGAAGTTTCGAGAGCTCATTTACATAAAGAAGTTTAGAGAGCTCATTTACACGAAGAAGTTTCGAGAGCTCATTTACACAAAGAAGTTTCGAGAGCTCATTTACACGAAGAAGTTTCGAGAGCTCATTTACACGAAGAAGTTTCGAGAGCTCATTTACAAAGAAGTTTCGAGAGCTCATTTACACGAAGAAGTTTCGAGAGCTAATTTACACGAAGAAGTTTCGAGAGCTAATTTACATAAAGAAGTTTCGATGGCTCATTTACACGAAGAAGTTTCGAGAGCTCATTTACACGAAGAAGTTTTGAGAGCTCATTTACATAAAGAAGTTCCGAGAGCTCATTTACACGAAGAAGTTTCGAGAGCTCATTTACATAAAGACGTTTCGAGAGCTCATTTACATAAAGAAGTTTCGAGAGCTCATTTACACAAAGAAGTTAAGAGCTCATTTACACGAAGAAGTTTCGAGAGCTCATTTACATAAAGAAGTTTCGAGAGCTCATTTACACGAAGAAGTTTCGAGAGCTCATTTACATAAAGAAGTTTCGAGAGCTCATTTACACGAAGAAGTTTCGAGAGCTCATTTACATAAAGAAGTTAAGAGCTCATTTACACGAAGAAGTTTCGAGAGCTCATTTACATAAAGACGTTTCGAGAGCTCATTTACATAAAGAAGTTCCGAGGGCTCATTTACACAAAGAAGTTAAGAGAGCTCATTTACACGAAGAAGTTTCGAGATCTCATTTACATGAAGACGTTTCGAGAGATCATTTTCGCGGGCTCGCCAGCGCGTAAGGGATCAACAAGATGATGCAAATGAATTTTGCATCATAATGCAAGTGAGACATTATGATCCTCATCTGTCTCAGTTTTAAAAACCTTAATGTGACCTCTGACCTCACGTCACGTGTGGACTGCTTTGTCACACTGCCGCTTAGCACCGCCCTCCTGAACGCTGATTGGCTGAGCGGTTTGACAGGCAGGCTGCAGTCTCCAGTGTAAGGGCGGGGCTCTAGAACTGGCAGCGAAACTACCCGCTGGAGTGTGTGTGTGTGCGCGCGCGTGCGTGTGTGCGTGCGCGTGTACGTATGTGAGTGTGTGTGTTCCCTCCAGAGGTGGAGACATGAAGACCGTCTCGTAGCGGGTCGGTCCCACCCGGTCTAACCCTACAGACAGCTGGTCGGTGCTGCGGGTCGGACCCACCCGGTCTACAGACAGTTGTCGGTCTACAGACAGTTGGTCGGTCCTGCGGGTCGGACCCACCCGGTCTACAGACAGTTGTCGGTCTACAGACAGTTGGTCGGTCCTGCGGGTCGGACCCACCCGGTCTACAGACAGCTGGTCGGTCCTGCGGGTCGGACCCACCCGGTCTACAGACAGTTGGTCGGTCCTGCGGGTCGGGATCCACCCGGTCTACAGACAGCTGGTCGGTCCTGCGGGTCGGACCCACCCGGTCTACAGACAGTTGGTCGTGCGGGTCCGGTCTACAGACAGTTGGTCGGTCCTGCGGGTCGGACCCACCCGGTCTACAGACAGTTGGTCGGTCCTGCGGGTCGGGATCCACCCGGTCTACAGACAGCTGGTCGGTCCTGCGGGTCGGACCCACCCGGTCTACAGACAGCGGGTCGGTGCGGGTCGGACCCACCCGGTCTACAGACAGCTGGTCGGTCCTGCGGGTCGGACCCACCCGGTCTACAGACAGTGGTCCGGTCTACAGACAGCCGGTCGGTCTACAGACAGCTGGTCGGTTCTGCGGGTCGGACCCACCCGGTCTACAGACTGGCTCGTCGGGGTGGTTGTAACGCCGAGACTGGAGAAGGGGCCTGGATCACATAATGATGTGATCCACATTATCCACATCATCCACATCATCTACATTATCCACATTATAGCCACACATCAACCACATCATCCACACATCATCCACACATCATCCACATTATCCACATACCACACATTATCCACACATTATCCACATTATAGCCACACATCATCCACATTATCCACATTATATCCACACATCATCCACATTATCCACACATTATCCACATCATCCACATTATCGGTGCTTCGGAAACCTTCGGAAGAGGATTTGTTCCTGCGGGACTCATCTGAGCGGATTATCATCATTATCATTCTAAGGGTAAATTGGTTTCCTTCAGCTCATTACTGTTCTTCACTTTAATCTCAGAGACAAACATCTTTAACTTATCCTATGTGTAGTGTTCACTTATCTATGTGTAGGGTTCACTTATCCTATGAGTAGTGGTGACTTATCCTATGTGTAGTGTTGACTTATCCTATGTGTAGTGGTGACTTATCCTATGTGTAGTGTTGACTTATCCTATGTGTAGTGGTGACTTATCCTATGTGTAGTGTGACTTATCCTATGTGTCGTTCGACTTATCCTATGTGTAGTGTNNNTAGGGTCTATGTGTAGGGTCTAGGGTCTATGTGTAGGGTCTGTGTGTAGGGTCTAGGGTCTATGTGTAGGGTCTGTGTGTAGGGTCTAGGGTCTATGTGTAGGGTCTGTGTGTAGGGTCTGTGTGTCGGGTCTAGGGTCTATGTGTAGGGTCTGTGTGTAGGGTCTATGTGTAGCTGTGTGTAGGGTCTATGTGTAGGGTCTAGGGTCTATGTGTAGGGTCTGTGTGTAGGGTCTAGGGTCTATGTGTAGGGTCTAGGGTCTATGTGTAGGGTCTGTGTGTAGGGTCTAGGGTCTATGTGTAGGGTCTGTGTGTAGGGTCTGTGGGGTCTAGGGTCTATGTGTAGGGTCTATGTGTAGGATCTGTGTGTAGGGTCTGTGTGTAGGGTCTGTGTGTAGGGTCTATGTGTAGGGTCTGTGTGTAGGGCAGAGGTGGGCAAACTACATTTACATTTACATTTAGGGCATTTGGCAGACGCTTTTATCCAAAGCGACTTACAAAGAGTACATTTGTTGAAGGAGAGGCAGCAATATATCACTGTGGTACCTGAAGATAAGAATAGAGCTGTTTTCGAGCATTCATATTTACGAGACGAATAGAACGAGTTTCATAATTGCCAAGTTGCCTGCATAAGTAGCTGGGCAGGCGTGCAATTCTAAGCATGATACAACATCTGAGAATGAACAACAATGCTAAGTGCCATTAATAAGTGTTAAGACATATAAACACGCAGGTTAGTGCTGGGGGGGGGTTATGTAGAGTCCAGGTGAACTCTGAACAGGTGGGTCTTGAGTCTCTCGGCTGTCCTGACATGAGCCGGGAGCTCATTCCACCACTGCGGAGCCAGAACCGTGAAGAGTTGGGACTTGGAAGAGCGATGTTTGGCTGTTTTTAGTGAAGGCGGTACCAGTCGTTTGGCAGAAGTTGCCGAGCGGAGTGCTCGGGCTGGGGCGTAGGGTCGGACTAATTTTTGGAGGTAGGTAGGGGCGGTTCCGTTGACAGCCATGAAAGTCAGTACCAGTGTCTTGAATCGAATGCGAGCGATTACCGGGAGCCAGTGGAGGTTGCGGAAGAGGGGGGTTACATGGGAGAATTTAGGTAGGTTGAACACGAGGCGTGCTGCTGCGTTCTGGATGCGTTGTAAGGGCTTGATTGTTGAGGCGGGGAGTCCAGCCAGGAGAGAGTTGCAGTAGTCGAGACGAGTGATAACGAGCGCTTGGACCAGGATCTGCGCTGCTTCACGTGTGAGGAAGGGCCGGATCTTGCGGATGTTGTAGAGAGCAATTCTACAAGATCGGGCCACAGAGGTAATGTTGGCGTTGCAGGACAGCTGGTCATCCAATACCACGCCAAGGTTCCTTGCCGTGGGTGCAGGGGAGACTTCGATGTCCTCGATGGTGACAAGTAGGTCCATCTGAGGGCAGTCTTTACCCGGTATGAAGAGAAGCTCAGTCTTGTCGAGGTTGAGCTTCAGGTGGTTGGCGGTCGTCCATCTGCTGATGTCGGCCAGGCATTTTGAGATGCGTGTTGCGATGTGGGTGTCTGAGGGGGGGAAGGAGAGAAACAGTTGGGTGTCATCAGCATAGCAGTGGTAGGAGAAGCCGTGGGATGTGATTACAGAGCCGAGAGATCTAATGTATAAAGAAAACAGAAGGGGTCCCAGTACTGAGCCTTGGGGTACTCCGGTGTCAAGGGTGCAGGGTCTGGACAGGGAGCCATTCCATGTGACCTGATAAGTGCGATCTGTCAGGTAGGAGGTGAACCAGGATAACGCAGTTCCAGTGATGCCAAGCTCTGCCAGGGTGGAGAGGAGAATCTGGTGGTTCACTGTGTCGAAAGCGGCGGACAGGTCAAGGAGGATGAGCACGGATGAGAGGGAAGAGCTTCTGGCGTCGCGAAGGGACTCTGATACTGCAAGCAGGGCCGTCTCCGTGGAGTGCGCCGCTTTGAAGCCTGACTGATGAGGGTCGAGCAGGTTGTTCTCGGAGAGATAGGATGATAGTTGGGTGGAGACAGCACGTTCTATGGTTTTGGAGAGGAATGATAGGAGAGACACAGGTCTGTAGTGTCGGACGTCGGTGGTGTCCAGGGTGGGTTTCTTAAGGAGTGGCTTGATTCTGGCGGCCTTGAAGGCAGTCGGAAACAGGCCCGAAGTGATGGAGGTGTTAGTTAGGGTGGTGAGGAAGGGAAGGATGTCGCCCGAGATGTCTTGAAGAGTAGTGGTGACTTATCCTATGTGTAGTGTTGACTTACCCTATGTGTAGTGGTGACTTATCCTATGTGTAGTGTTGACTTACCCTATGTGTAGTGGTGACTTATCCTACGTAGTGTTCACTTATCCTATGTGTAGTGTTCACTTTATCCTATGTGTAGTGTTGACTTACCCTATGTAGTGTTCACTTATCCTATGTGTAGTGGTGACTTATCCTATGTAGTGTTCACTTATCCTATGTAGTGTTCACTTATCCTATGTGTAGTGTTGACTTACCCTATGTGTAGGGTTCATTTATCCTATGTGTAGTGGTGACTTATCCTATGAGTAGTGGTGACTTATCCTATGTGTAGTGGTGACTTATCCTATGTGTAGTGGTTGACTTATCCTATGTGTAGTGGTGACTTATCCTATGTGTAGGGTTCACTTATCCTATGTGTAGTGGTGACTTATCCTATGTGTAGGGTTCACTTATCCTATGTGTAGTGATGACTTATCCTATGTGTAGTGTTGACTTATCCTATATGTAGTGGTGACCTATCCTATGTGTAGTGGTGACTTATCCTATGTAGTGTTCACTTGTCCTATGTAGTGTTCACTTATCCTATGTGTAGTGTTCACTTATCCTATGTGTAGGGTTCATTTATCCTATGTGTCGTGTTCACTTATCTATGTGTAGGGTTCACTTATCCTATGTGTAGTGGTGACTTATCCTATGAGTAGTGGTGACTTATCCTATGTGTAGTGGTGACTTATCCTATGTGTAGTGGTGACTTATCCTATGTGTAGGGTTCACTTATCCTATGTGTAGGGTTCACTTATCCTATGTGTAGGGTTCACTTATCCTATGTGTAGTGGTGACTTATCCTATGTGTAGGGTTCACTTATCCTATGTGTATTGGTGACTTATCCTATGTGTAGTGGTGACTTATCCTATGTGTAGGGTTCACTTATCTATGTGTAGTGGTGACTTATCCTATGTGTAGGGTTCACTTATCCTATGTGTAGTGGTGACTTATCCTATGTGTAGGGTTCACTTATCCTATGTGTAGTGTGACTTATCCTATGTGTAGGGTTCACTTATCCTATGTGTAGTGGTGACTTATCCTATGTGTAGGGTTCACTTATCCTATGTGTAGTGATGACTTATCCTATGTGTAGGGTTCACTTATCCTATGTGGAGTGGTGACTTATCCTATGTGTAGGGTTGACATATCCTATGTAGTGACTTATCCTATGTGGACGCCA
>PIJE02000873.1:118252-130752 GCA_002895965.2 Coryphaenoides rupestris
GTGACTTATCCTATGTGTATCCTATTCTATGATGTGTGTGACTTACCTATGTGTAGTGTTCACTTTATCCTATGTGTAGTGTTGACTTACCCTATGTAGTGTTCACTTATCCTATGTGTAGTGGTGACATATCCTATGTAGTGTTCGCTTATCTTATGTGTTCTGTGGACTTGCCACTGTGGGCTCTATATGGGCCCCTATAAACTGCCTCTGTGGGCTCTATATGGGCCCCTATAAACTGCCTCTGTGGGCTCTATATGGGCCCCTATAAACTGCCTCTGTGGGCTCTATATGGGCCCCTATAAACTGCCTCTGTGGGCTCTATATGGGTCCCTATAAACTGCCTCTGTGGGCTCTATATGGGCCCCTATAAACTGCCTCTGTGGGCTCTATATGGGTCCCTATAAACTGCCTCTGTGGGCTCTATATGGGCCCCTATAAACTGCCTCTGTGGGCTCTATATGGGTCCCTATAAACTGCCTCTGTGGGCTCTATATGGGTCCCTATAAACTGCCTCTGTGGGCTCTATATGGGCCCCTATAAACTGCCTCTGTGTCAGAACTTCAGGGGTAGACTGAAGCAGGTGATTGGGGTTCCTCCCCTTCGGCCCCGCCTCCCCATTGGGATGGGTGCCTGCTGGTGGGGTGGGGTGGGTGCTGCTGGGTGGGGTGGGGTGGGTGCTGCTGGGTGGGGTGGGTGCTGCTGGGTGCTGCTGAGTGGGGTGGGTGCTGCTGGGTGGGTGGGTGCTGCTGGGTGGCTGGGTGCTGCTGGGTGGGGTGGTGCTGCTGGGTGGGGTGGGGTGGGTGCTGCTGGGTGCTGCTGGGTGGGGTGGGTGCTGCTGGGGTGGGGTGAGTGCTGTTGGGTGGGGTGGGTGCTGCTGGGTGGGGTGGGTGGCGTGATGGTGGGTGATGTAATCCTGCCGATAAAGCAAGTGGGCTTTGTGCCTGATAGTCAGACATGCTTTGTGTGTGTGTGTGTGTGTGTGTGTGTGAGAAAACAAAACAAGTAATCCAAGTGATGACTGTAAATAATCTTCTAGATCTGCCAAACCAAGACTGGTTTGTTAACTGGTTGACTAGCTGGTTCATCCACTAGCTGGTTCATTTACGAGCTGGTTTGTTGACTAGCTGATACGTTTACTAGCTGGTTTGTTGACTAGTTCATACGTTTACTAACTGGTTTGTTGACTAGATGGTAGGTAAACTAACTTTTTTTGACTAGGTGGTAGGTTAACTGGCTGGTTTGGTGGTGACTGGTACTGCACATGCGTCCATGCATCTCACTCTGTGATCAATGAATGTTTGATCACATTCACATGTGTTTTGTGTTACTTACATGATCAGGGGTAGGGTTTGGGTGAGGTTCGGGTTCGGGTTAGGTTTAGGGTTATATATGTGGTGTTAAAGAACACTCGAGGTGATTGAGTCTGCCTTCATTACTTCAAGAAGATCAGTTGGGTTCTGTACCAACACCAGATTGGTCCTTCTGTCCGTGATAAGCTCTTTATATTCAAAACGGTCCCGGAATAGTCTCTTCTCGTGTTGAAATGTGGGCGTTCTCTCTGAGTGTTGTCGATCATTCCTCTGGACAAGGGGCTTTCTGAGTCCACACAAAATGGGCGTCATTGTTCTGAATAGTTCCATGTGTGCAAAGAAGGCACATCTCAATGGCCCAAGGCCACTTCAGCCACAACGTACATTCTGCAACTGTGTCTTGTGTGTGTCTCCCATGTTGGGTCAACCTGTCTCTCCTAGTAGAGTCTTCATCATGACGAAGGCCTGATATCCTATCTGTACCAACTAACTTTCATAGATGATTCAAGGGTAGAACGATTATATGTACACATAAAAAAGAAGCTGCAATATTCTACGACATCACAAGTGTATTTTGACATTTAAATCTCTCTTTAAATAGTACAGCATTTGAATGCACTGAAACTGATATATGAGTCATTGCGGGCCGCGATTAAAATCCATGCTAATATGTAAATGCGGTATATGTGACTAGGCAACTGTGTCCCATGAGGTGAGACATGTCACCAGACCCGTTTTCCTACCTTTAGCAGACAATAAGCCTTCCTTTTCGTGCGTCGACTGGATCAGTTACAAGCACTTCCCACACCTACTGAAGTCCAACTCACAGGACAAGCATATTTTCTGAACGGTTGTGTGTTTCTCTCACCATGAAGAGTTTTCACCGACTCATCTGGTCTTGAAGAGACGTTTCACCAGAGCAGGCGATGGGCGTGCATGACATTCCAAGCGTGAATAATGTTGTCGTCATTACTCTTTTAAAGACTTTTAAAGACTCCTGCTTTAAGTGCTCCTGCTGAATAGCCAAAATGATTCCTTGACATCCTCCATCCTAGCAGCTGCATGCTTTGCTTTTAGCAAAGGTATAGCAGTTGTACACACAATGTAAACTTGACAGCACAATATCTGTTTAATGCAGTAGCTGTAAGATGTTCTCTAATTGTGCCCAACAATGTATTCATCTTGCTTGTTTGCTTCCTCTCATCGTAAAACCATGTTTGTGTAAGCTAACATTGTTCATCATTAAACCCAAGCAGTCTGATCCGCTATCAGTCTGCAGTTGGGATGAGTTTAGAGGGAGTTTTGGGGGTAGGTAACCCTAACACTAACCCTAACCCACTTACCCTAACCCAGGGGTAACCCTAACCCTAGAGTAACCCTGACCTAGGGTAACCCTGACCCTAGGGTAACCCTGACCCTAACCCTTTCACGGGTGCAGAGAAACCTAACCAGTTGAATGAATGTAAAGACTTGTTTACAGTGTTTCATCGTACATTCTTTGAATTTTTCTAGACCAGGTTTTCGGAACGTCAGGGTTGTTTTTGCCATTAAAATAAACACTTCTTTATAGTTTGCCAGATTTCCCCGGGGAAAGGTGTGCTAAGTGTGTAATCCAGACACTAATGGTTGATCTTATAAATAATGGTAATTAGAATCAGGAATGAATGAGCCTCGGAAAGCCTGGATGAGTCGTCCATGTGTTTCAGCGATCTCGTTCACGTTGGATCGTTGCAGATCCGGTGTCTGCGTGGTTAACCAGACATTCCTCCGTGTTCCCGGCTGTGGGAATTTTGCGTGTGCATTCCCAGAAGCCCCGGAGGTCAGGAGCAACACTTGAACTTTGCTCTCCTCTTCCATGTGAGCCCCAGGTGGGCGTGGCTACGGCTCTAACCTGTACACCGCAGACAAGTAAGTGTTGGTTTTGAGGCTCACGTCACCAACATGTCTTTACAAAACTAGCGTTGTTGCTACTGTAGCATGCACAGTGGTGCTAGTGCTAATGGTCCTAGCGAGATGTTTACCCTCAGATCAGTCAAACCACAAGTCTGGTAACACAAACACACACACACACACACACTGCTATCTTTGGCAAAACAAAGTGCTCCCACCCCGGGGCTGTTCTGTCTCACTGTGAGGCTAGCTAGTGAGTGCTAGGCTAGGCTATGCTAGGCTACTCCCCTGCCTGAATGGAGCTGTAACAGGTAGAGACCTCAGCGATATCCTCCCTCGCCTGCTGCCCACAAACCAGGGTGTGTTTGGGACTCCTCCAGCTGTCTGACTAGCTCTAGAAACATCTGTCCGACTAGCTCTACAAACATCTGTCTGACTAGCTCTAGAAACATCTGTCTGAGTAGCTCTAGAAACATTTGCCTGACTCGCTATAAGATACTGTAACCCAGGGGTCACCAACCTTTTTAAGCCCCAGATCCCAGACCATAGCCTTGGTGAAAGGCAAGGTCTACCAGAGAGGAAAGGGCAGCCCAGTCTTTATTTCCAACTTGAGGCCTTTTATTTAGGCTCATTGAATTACATGGTCACTCATTTGATGCAACCAAGAACAAATCGTTTGAGTCCATCATTTTTTTTCACAAGAGCAACAAAGACAAAAAAACCCATCTTGCAATGAGTAGATCGTATGAAGTGCCATTGGTAACTGTTAGGTGTGATAAAATGGATGCAGAACACAATGTCAATAGAATGTCAAATATGCTGCATATATAAATAGCAAATAGAACAGAAATAGACTCAGTCAGTGCATAAGCTTAGTGCAGTGTGTTCCATATTATGCACCATCACTTCTCACAATGCCATCAGAAGGCCAAACTGTTGCAGTCATGCTACCAGTCAGTGTGATTGCTGTGACTGAATGCTGTCTGTGATGCTTTGTAGGCTCATAGCTGCAGACAGCCAGTCTGAGGCAGTCTGTGAGGTGTCTGTCAGTAAGGTGGCTCCTGTACTTTGACTTGATTATTTTCATTTGTGAAAACGCCATTTCTCAGAAGTAAGTGGATCTAAAGTAAGCACTCTCTAGTGCTCATGCAGTGAGAAGAGGAAGCTTCTCTCTGCTGACAAGTCACCATGAGTCACTGTCCCCAGATGTGGCTTTCAGCTGTCATGTTGCTGACGAACTATCGCCATGTGAACTCCACTTGGTAAAGCAAAAACGTGATGAATTTATCTGCTACCTGTTCTCTATCAATGGGCATGAATGGGTTTGAAACCAATGCAGCAATATTGTCCATGACGTCTATCAGTACTCTTCTCCAGTGTTGTAATGTAACGAAGTACAAATACTTCGTTACTGTACTTAAGTAGAATTTTCACGTATCTGTACTTTACTTCGTTATTTATATTTCTGGCAACTTTCACTTTTACTTCACTACATTTCCTAAATAAAATGTATACTTTTACTCCGATACATTTCTCCTAAGCATCTTCGTTACTCGTTACTACAAAATAAAATCATTAGAAATTTGTTAAGACCGCAGGTTTGACGAATCACGCGCGAAACCAACCAGACGCGCAAAGCGCACGCGCACTGCTGCGGGCGCACGCGCTTTACGTCCGCTCCCATTGTAACGGATGGCGCGGTTCACACACACGCATACGCGGGCGGACGGATTTTTTTCAGCTCGGGGCGGAATTTTCCGTGCGTCCCTGTGCGCAATCTCATAGAAATACATTGAATATGCACAATATCTGCATCATATTAAGTTAAATTAAGTTAAATCAAGTCATACATTTTGCATACAACCAAAACAAGATTATAATAATACTAATTATTATTATTATTATTATTAATAATAATAATAATAATAATAATAATAATAATAATTATTAAGTAAGCGCGTCTGGTGGGTTCAGTCCGCGCGCACGAAAGCGTCCGTCCGCGTCTGGTGTTTCATGCGTAAGAAGTCCCGGATGTCCAGGATGTCAGTAGAATCAACGACTGATGCCACTTTTTTTTTTAACTTTTACTTTTACTTCCAATACTTAAGTACATTTAATATCAGAAAATTACTTTTGATACTTAAGTACAGTAAATATCAGATACTTTAAGACTTTTACTGAAGTACATTTCTAAAAGGTGACTAACTTCTACCAAAGTCATTTTCTGGTAAGATACTTGTACTTTTACTCAAGTATCGCTTTCAAGTACTTTATACAAGACTGCTCTTCTCTTATCTCATTGGTCACTTTGCTACGCTGAAAAAACCCAAACATTAAATATACAATATAAATATACAAACTTTATTTCATCAAACGCTTTCTGATCGTTATTCATGACGTCGACGTCATGTTGTTCAGATTCGTATTCATGCTGTTGGGAAAAGAGTTTTGTGGTCCAGATGAGAGGGTCACCTCAGTTTGAAGGCTGTAGGGATTAGCAGAACCCAGTCAAGATCTTCCCCAAGGGGATCGATTTCACACACAATGAGCTGCAGTCTTTACAAATTAAACAACACATTTTTATTTTCAGCGTAATGCAATAATGGTGTGGGTTAATAGATTAATGCATCCATCCAGGCTCATCATGTGATCGAGGCTCATCATGTGATTGAGGCTCATCATGTGATCGAGGGTCATCATGTGATCGAGGCTTATCATGTGATCGAGGCTCATCATGTGATCGAGGCTCATCATGTGATCCAGGCTCATCATGTGATCCAGGCTCATCATGTGATCCAGGCTCATCATGTGGTTGAGGCTCATCATGTGATCCAGGCTCATCATGTGATCCAGGCTCATAATGTGGTTGAGGCTCATCATGTGATCCAGGCTCATCATGTTATCCAGGCTCATAATGTGATCCAGGCTCCTCCAACAGAGCCTGAGTCATGTAGTCAGGTGATGTCATCACATGACAGGATGAGAGACGGAGGATGAAGAGAGGCTCCAGTGACTACTGATGCGTTTCCTGTCATTTCATTGTGAATCTCCAGATCGTGAGTTTCCTTCCTGTCACGTGACCTTCTCCACGTCCTGGAGGTCCCCGGCAACGAGGATGTTGAAATGACAACGCTGATAGATTTAGCTTTTGTGTGGAAGTATTTTTACTCCTCCTAGTTGATTAGATCTCAAGAAAAAGCTGAATATAGGACATGTGTCAGGACCAGTCTGACAGGTCACGCAACAGGTTTTACATAACATTAGTCTTTCTTCATCCAACCACAGTGAACCACCTCAAGGCCATGAGAGGACCTGCTAGACTCTACCCACCTCGAGGCCGTTAGAGGACCTGCTAGACTCTACCCACCTAGAGGCTGTTAGAGGAACTACATGTTAGTCTCTACTGTGAACCACCTCGAGGCCGTTAGAGGAACTACATGTTAGTCCATGTTTATGCTTTACTGAGCACTTTGCTGCTTTTCACCACCTCCATTAATGCAACAGATAATTAGCTGAGGTGGACAGTTTTCTTCATTAAGCACTGAATCCCCGAGACAACTCATTTATTTTGTATTTTCGTTGGCGCCATGAACAGTTATGGCACAATCGTCGTCTTTCATATGCATCGCGAGCGTATGCTGGGTATACGGTACAATGCAGCCTTTTGTCTTGTCACATGACTCTGGCTGATTTCATGCTGGAAACTATTTGTCCAGGATCACATGTTGTTGCCCTGAGTCTGCTCTTAACCGGGGAGCGTCTGACTTCCTGGACAAACAATGTACTCCTTTGTGTTGCTATGCATCTGGGACCATCAAGACCTTGTTTCTTTCACTCCTTTAGTTTTGTGTGCGTTCTCAGAATCTCTATAATATATACTGTCTATAATCTAGGATATATAGGATTTATATCCACTTGAAAGGATATGTAGGCTCTATATCTACTGTATATCCATATGGAAGGATATATAGGATTTTTATCTACAAGGAATTACTGCTGTGAAACTCAATAGGACAGACCTTGTCCCACAGGCAGTGATAAATCTTATCATTATGATTATTATGACTATAATTATTATTAAAGCGCTCACGTAATTTATTTGAGTGGGTTAATAGCATTGTAGGGTTAGTAGGTTAATTGTATTGTAGGTTTAGGCTTAGTAGGTTAATAGTATTGTGGGGTTAGTAGGTTAATAGTCTTGTAGGGTGTGGGTTAGTAGGATAATAGTCTTGTTCTCTGTATGTATTCTTCTCAGGCTGCCGAGTCACACAGCCTCGTGATGTTCACTCACAGGTCATGAGGTCATGTCCTGGGCTTGCCAGAGTCCAACTGGGGTCAATCTAATATTCAGTCCAGCATGCTGTCACACTTGGTGTGATCCACAGTTAGTCTTTAAGTCACTGTGTGTGTATGTGGTTTAGGAACAGTGATTTAGTCCCAACAGTGAGAAGCCTTCATTGTATCCGCGGATGTGTTTGCTGGGTACAACCCTGCTGGGTACTAGTAGACTAGACAGTCCACTTCATGGTCTGAGAGCTTGCGTCTGGTGGCGTCTAGAGTCCATTAACAAGGGTGTCTGTCAGCTACAGTGTGCGCACACACAATTAACGGGTGGCTATTGTATTAACTCCTATCTCCTACTCCTGTTATGAGTTAAAAATAGCCGCTAGCTGAGGGGGATTCCACAGTTGGCTGTTTCCTTGAGATTAGCAATGCAAACAAACTTACAATCAGACAAGATACAGATTGGCTGTTTTCTCCACTTCAATCAACTTGTTTCCACTATCCACTGGTCCATTACCTCACCGAGGTTCCACAGCCTGTCCAGTACCACCAGTACCTCGCCGAGGTTCCACAGCCTGTCCAGTACCAATAGTAGAATAGAATAGAATAGAACTTTATTAATCCCGAAGGAAATTCTTGTGCCAGGTTGCATAGCGATACAGTACAAAAACCACAGATTGATAAAATAACTAACGTATCACACAATCAATCAATCGTTATACCTTATATAGTGTAACTTAGGAGTCGGTTACTCTGACCACATAGTGGTTCTTATCAGAGTCCTTCGTTACTGGGTACGACTTGATAGTACGACTAGTACCACCAGAGATAATCAATACGTGGTTCAGTTTAATATATTATTATTATTATTATTATTATTACTATATATTATTCTATTATAAATACAATTATTGTTTACAGTGTTTCATCGTACATTCTTAGAATTTTTCTGGACCAGGTTTTCGGAATGTCATTTTCATATCAGGGTTGTTTTTTCCATTAAAATAAACACTTCTTTATAGTTTGCCAGATTTCCCCGGGGAAAGCTGTGCTAAGTGTGTAATCCAGACACTAATGACTACCTGAGGGCACCACAGACTGTGGATGCTTTTAAACGAGGCCTGAAAACCTACCTTTTCTCCAGAGCCTTCTGCTAGATTTTTATACTTAGTTTTTAGCACTTTCTTGCTTTTCAATCTGTAGCACTTTGAGGTTTTTTTTAAATGTAAAGTGCACTACAAATAAAATGTATTATTATTATTATTACTAATGGTTGATCATATAAATAATGGTAATTAAGAAGGAATAATTATAAATAAAACAGCAGACCACACTGTGGGTGTTCTGCAGACACCTGCCCAGTCACTTACTCACCCTAACCCAAATTATTCAGTTGAATAAGCGGAGTTGTTTGTATTCTTTTTTTCTGTTTGTTTTCTGTCTTGCCCCAAAAGTACATTTTCAGTTCAGCTCTAGAAATATGCGGCATGGCACATGCACCCTGTCAGAACAGACATGGGCCTTACGCACATGCACTACTCATATATACTATATATATATATATACACACACAGTATAAATATATATACATACTGTATGATGTGGTATGCACTCCTTTCTTCTGGTAAACACACAGAATGCCAGAGAATCACAACCAAAACCAAAAGTCTTTGCACTGTAAAATCCCCACACAGATGCTGACGTATCCATGGGGCGGAGAATGAGTTTCCTCTAGCTCCTTGGGAGCCCTGCTGGTCAGCCACACCTCCCTGGTCAGCCACGCCCCCTCACCCAGCCCCCCTCCCCTGACCGTCACTGCCCTCGGCCCGGCAGGCGTGACACCTGATCCCAGGTCAGCTGGGAGTATATATATAGTGTATATTTTGTCTCTCTCGTGTGTGTGTGTGTGTGTGTGTGTGTGTGTGTGTGTGTGTGTGTGTGTGTGTGTGTGTGTGTGTGTGTGTGTGTGTGTGTGTGTGTGTGTGTGTGTGTGTGTGTGTGTGTGTGTGTGTGTGTGTGTGTTGCAGAGTACAGAGTTGAACTATACTACGACTATACTACTACTACTACTACTACTGCTATACTACTACATTTCTTGCCTCTCTAACTGTTGGTCTCTTCACTGGAGACTTATATAGAACAGAGAAACCAAGAGACTCACTTTCATACCTTAACTGTGTGCTTTCACCAGCTGTCTCATTGTTCCTATCTATATCTATAGATAAAGATCTAGATCTATATCTATAGATAAAGAGCCATCGGTGTCAGTGTTTTTGTCTCTTAATCTCCTCATTAAGGCCCAGGGTGAGCTGGCAGTATTAGTTACTTCATAGTTAATGCTTAGTTACCTAGTGATCTTTTCATTACAGAAACACTTTCAGAGAATGACAACCTAAATAGGCCTCCTTTATTGATGTGAAGGGTTATAAGGGCATTCACAAGGGAAGTAGAACGAAACTTCACTTGGTGGAAGAGGCTTAAAATTGTATTCTCAAGGTTTGTAATGGTTGTGGACAATCTGCGGCCAGAAACCATTAAAAAGCATTTACTGGCAGCTTCCAGTTAAAACCATTGAAATGAGTCAACACTCAAGAACAGGAAGCTCATATGCTGAGGGTGGGGCCAAGAGAGATGGAGGAACCAGGACCAGGGGTCAGGAAGTGCTAGTATACCGGACGCTTAGTAGCCGACCACTGTGATCATGTGGCTAGCTACATGTGTGCTTCTCTCGCTCTCTCTCTCTTTCTCTTTCTCTTTCTCTCTCTCTCTCTTTCTCTTTCTCTTTCTCTTTCTCTCTCTCTCTCTCTCTCTTCCCCCCCCCCCTACATACATACTGCATCATCAGCTAGCCTGGCGAGGTGCTCGTGCTGCAGCTAGCCTGGCGGGGTGCTCGTGCTGCAGCTAGCCTGGCGGGGTGTGCACGGCTAATCTGGCCCAGACATCACGGTGCAGACAGACACGGCTGTTGCGCAAGAAACACCGTGGCATCCCCTCTCCTTTGGCTCCAGGGTTAGTGTTAGTGTTAGTGTTAGGGTTAGTAGGGTTAGAGTTAGTAGGGTTATTGTTAGGGTTAGTAGGGTTACTAGGGTTAGAGGTTAGTGTTAGGGTTAGGGTTAGGTTTAGTAGGGTTAGAGGTTAGTTTAGGGGATGAGATACTTAACACGTGTGTTGGTAATGCACGGGCTCAGGTTCTTCTTTTTCATGTCCGCTTATGAACGCCCCAATAGAAGACATGTTTATGCTCAATAAAAAGCCATAAAGGACAAACAAGAATACAAGGGAAGACAACAAAAATAAAATAAGGGAAAGGGGGGAGGTTAGGGTTAAGAGAATGTAGGCCTCTGGAAGGTAAGTGAATTGAGACATACATACATAGATTTATAAAGTGCATTGATTCATTGATAAAGTGCTTAGAATAAAGTGCTTAATAACAGTACACTACATACAATCCACTAAAAGCATGTTAGTAGGGTTAGAGGTTAGTGTTAGGGTTAGTAGGGTTAGGGTTAGTCGGGTTAGTGTTAGGTTTAGTAGAGTGAGGGTTAATGTTAGGTTTATTAGGGTTAGTGTTAGGGTTACGTTTAGTAGAGTGAGGGTTAATGTTAGGTTTAGTAGGGTTAGTGTTGGGGTTAGTAGGGTTAGGTTTATTAGGGGTAGGGTTAGGGTTAGGGTTAGCCCACGCTGGGGCATAACAGCATGACTTCGTGTGTGTGTGTGTGTGTGTGTGTGTGTGTGTGTGTGTGTGTGTGTGTGTGTGTGTGTGTGTGTGTGTGTGTGTGTGTGTGTGTGTGTGTGTGTGTGTGTGTGTGTGTGTGTGTGTGTGTGTGTGTGTGTGTTGTGTGTGTGTGTGTGTGTGTGTGTGTGTGTGTTCTTTATTGAGAACATATGAACTGCCGTTAAGAAAATGACAGGAAACCGCTTACCACCAGTTACCACCCAGAGAAGTATGGTTGGATGGTTAGGGTTAGTGTGGGTTTGGTTGGATGGTTACGGTTTGTGTTTGGTTGGATGGTTAGGATTAGTGTTTGGTTAGGGTTAGTGTTGGATGGTTAGGGTTAGGTTTAGAGGTTAGGTTTAGATAGTTTAATATAGACAAGACTTAGCTTCTCTTCATGCCGGGGAAAGACTGCCCTCAGATGGACCTACCGACTCAAGACCCACCTGTTTAGAGTTCACCTGGACTCTATATAACCCTGCCTTCCCTCTCCTAACCCTAGCACTAACTTGTGTGTTTGTACGTCTTGGCATTATTAATAGGACTTGTTTAGCGATAGCGATATATTTCTGTCTCCTTCAACAAATGTACCCTTTGTCGGTCACTTTGGATAAAAGTGTCAAATGTACATGTAAATGTCTGACCTTCTCCATGGAGTCAAAAGGTTATTTAACAGCAAGAAGAGATCAATTGTGTTTAATGAAAATTAAACTACTCAATGTTGAATGTATATTGTTTCGGGTTCCAACTTCTTTGTCTTTTTATTTGCTGATTATGTTCATGTATTTAATAGTAGATTTAAATAATTCAAGGTACATTACAGCTGTAGGGTGTTGTCAGTGACCTCTTGTGGTGAATTCATGAAGTGTTCATGAATTAATTTATTTATCAAAGTACATTTTTGTCCACCTAAATCCACAAAAGATATGCAATCATTTTACATTGAAAAACACACATTGATTCCAGCTATAATTGGATATAAATTGGATACAGGGTTCAGCAAACTGTGATGACTGGAAATCAATGCACATTCGAGCAATAGTCTATTTTCATTTGCATACATGTTTATGAGTTTGCGGGCGGGCTTGTGGGCTTACATGTGTGAGCGTGTTGTGTGTGTGCATGTAGTCTTGTTGCGTGTGTGTGCATGCATGTGCTTGCTTGTAAATCTGGCCGTGTGTGTGCTGTGTGTGTTGTGTGTTGTGTGTGTTAATGTCTTCCTGTGCTCCTGCTTCCTGTGGGCAGCTGGGGGGCGAGGTGCAGGAACCACAGCATGGCTGAAGCCAGGAGAGAGAGCA